>JAODAL010021168.1:0-67679 GCA_025379985.1 Phyllomedusa bahiana | reverse complement strand
ATTTTTTTTTAAAAACCCTTGTACAATTGGTTCTTTTGCAGTCTCCCCACAAAAAAAGTCAAAATAAAAACTTTTGGGAATGGTTTTAAAAATTGCAGAAGAAATGACATTAAAAAAAAAAAAATTTCAATGGCCATTTCTGTTTCAAGGGAATTAAAGTAGACCGGAACTAATCGGTGCCCTCGGCAATTGGGGCCACAACACCCAGAGTCCATGCCTGATTCATCTTGATGAAAGTAAAACGATCAACATTATCGGTGGAAAGCCAGATGCATTTGTCTGAAATGCCCCTCCGTTGTGAAGGGCCCACTCAGATATGACGCTGGCTGCTGGGCAGGAAACACCTCTATGGCGTCGAGCGAGCTCGGCTTTTATCCATTTTGGTCCCCAAAAAATCAATTTGGGTCCGAACATACCCAAAAAAATCGGTTTTTGAGACCAATAGTCGGCGCCATGATTTTAAAAGCCGGTCTCTGTGTGTTTATGTGTGCCCTGCTTACATGCTTTTGGGAGGTGGTAAAAAAGGATTGCCAGAGGTCCCCATTGGGCTTCCCCACAATGATTGCTGTGCGGTAATTGGCACTTACTGTTTGTAATGTTGCGACTTGTTCCCCCGTGACATTAAAGAAGTGAAGCAGACGAAAAAGATGTCTCCATTTGATAAAACGCACGGTCTCCAATTCCTGCATTTTACTCTTTTTTGGGAGGGTGGAAGGAAAGTGCGAGTTTTGCTTTTTTCCGGGGGTTTTGAGGGGGGGCCCCCCATAACTTTGTTTATTTTGATGGCCTTAATGCGAGGATCATGTTGGAGGAAATGGAACCAAGCAAATATCTGAGAGAGGGGGCCTTGATTTCCAAAACCTCTAGGTCGGGGGACTAGCAAACTGATATTCCCCATCTTCCTCCCCCCCCCAAAACCCTGCCAAACCCCTTTCCAAGGAGGGAATCGGGAACGTTGGTGTCCAGGAATACCTCTCCTCCTCCGCTTTCTCCGCCTGCTTCAACACAGCCCCGACTTGCCTCAGATCTGTACCTGAGAGCTGAGGCGCCGCCTTGCCTAGCCCTGGGACCCTGAACCACTGCATAACGAAGACCGTTAAGTTGTGAAGCTGTCGGGCCTTCTGGAATTTTTTTTTCGGGGAGGAAAGGCTTGTGCCATCTTTTTCCGTCTCCTCCTCCGTCGCGTTGGGGCCTGCTGTTTCAGAGTTCCCAAAGATCGATCCCGAACTAAGTACCCCAATGCTGCTGACAAAGGGATTTTGTCCCACTGACATTTTGGTGGTTCTTCAAAACTGGCAAGGTGGGGCATAGCTCTTTCACCGCCCCCACCCGGTGGCTAAACCCCAAGGTCCGCACCCCCTGCTTGTCGGCCATGTGTCACTTGTACGCGAAATGGGGTTGCGTGCGCCTCAACGTTGGAGCATTGGAGGGTGGAAACCCCGGTGTTCCACGTCAACAATGGACGGTTTTATGGGGGGGCCGAGCTGACGCTGCAACGAGCCGGGGGCGAACAGGGTGCAAACGCGGGAAAGGGGAACCGACCCCGACCTTCCCCGCAGGGAGTCCGACCTGGGTAGCGCTTTAGAAATTTTTGGGCACGAGGGTTCAGCGGTTTGCCAGGCGGGGTGTGCTCCAGCCTACCGATCTTTTTGGGCCCAGGAGTTTCGAGTTATCTCAGACCCACCTTGCCTAGACAAAGGGATTTCACCACCCCGCGCCGCTCTGTTTCGAAAACGCCCCTAGCTCCTGACCCCGGTGTTGACGGTCTCCCAAAACGATTAAATTTTAACACGGCCTGGGGTTTTTATGGGATGTGATTTACCAGTGGCCCTTTGGGGAAAGAACCCTGCACCCTCCCTGCGGGGTTTTTGGGAGCGTCCCACCTGAAGCCCCCTGTTCCACCAAGACAACCACCCAGCTCACCCAGTGAGCTGTCACGAGATTTTGGCCTTTGGGCCCTGCTTACAGTCCATGTTCGGTGGTAAAAATGGACTTGCCGGAACGACAGAGCAGACAACTGCTTGAAATTAGTGACACGTGGCTGGCCAGGCAGGGACGGCTTTTCTCGTGCATCGGGTATTGGGGCAGCAAGGGCCATGACTTACGAACCCATCTGTGTCCACCAGACGGAAAGGCAACATTTCCAAGGGCCCAAAAGCCTGGCAATCCCGACATTCAGGCTTTTGGCTTAGGATGTTTTGGGTTAAATTTCTTCTGCTCCCAAACCTGGTAGACAGAAGGCGGGCTGCTAAACTGGCCGCTGTACGCGTGCAGGTCAAACTGGTGGAAGGAGAAGGGGTAGGATGGGGGTCTCTGGTGTGCTGGTGTTACTGGGGCGAGGGTGGGGGCTGAAGCGAGGCTGATCCTTGATCATGACTCTGAGAGAACATGGGAGCTGAGGAACGCTTGGTCTGGAAGGGGGGGGAGGGAGGAGAAGAGGGTGTGACAGTGGTTTGGGAAACCCGGGGTCGGTGTGGCCTTTTTTTGCCAAGTTTTCCCTTTCCCTTTCAACTCATGCATTTCGCTGCATGTGACTACATGTTGGTGGTGGTTAAACACCTAAGATTTTTCCCTCTATGATGCGTTTAGGCAAAGGGGCATATGAAAAATCGCTGGGTGAATCGAAGGCTTGTCGAAAAAAGGGCCCCGCTTGAGTGGTCCTGGACCTTTTCGAGCGATAAGGAGGGGCGGTGTTTCCGCTGATCCCTGGCTGGCGGAATAATCTCACAGACTTGTGCGAACCGCCCTCTCCCTTTTTGAGGCGGGACCCGTACTGACACTACCCCATTTGTCTTCCTCACTCGTCCAATGATGAAGCGCTCGCAAGCAAATTCTGCTGAAAAGACCACGTTGGGTCCGCAATGTCATCATCATCCCCATCATCAACAAAAGGTGACTTCCTCGTCCTGACATTCTGCATCCTGGGGGTACAAGAACAGGCACTGCAAGGTTGCCGACCGCCCGGGATTTTTGCCGATTGACGGCTTCCTTCTCCTCCCCTGATGGCATCAGCAAATTTGGGGGTCAAAGCAGACAAAATCATCCTCTTTGGCCTCTTGATCTTTGAAATGCCTTCTGACCCAACCGCATTTTGTCATCAAAGAGGTCTTCAGAAAATTGGATTATCCCAGTGGTGGTACACGAGTTGACATTTGGGCTGCCTTCGCTTTATGTTGGAGGATGCTGACGAATGATGGGGACGACAAATTTGTGGCCATGACTGGGAGGCGAGGAGGTAAGACTGCTGGATGGGAGGTTGCATTTTACACTGAAGAACAGATTGGGAGCTGTTCTTACTGAGATTCACAGGCCCGACCCAGCGATGACGGCCTGACGGTCCTCAACCGACGATCCGCTGGCTTCGTGTTGTCGCCAGACTGGAAGAAACACCTTCTCTCGTACCTCTACCTCCCTTCCCTACACCCCTCTTTGCTCGCTTACCACCTGCAGTTCGCTCCATGTTTGTAAATATAAAAATATAAAAGGTATGGAAGAGTTTTTGACATCTCATTATTGAAAGACGGCAAATCACAGCTTTTCTTAATATCCCACTAATTTCCAACCAACCCAACGGGATTAGAAACAGAATTGTTTTCTATCAAATATATGTGAAATGCGTCTGGTGGAAGAACCGTAACACCAAATCAACAGTGTTCTTCCTTCAGTACATGAGATTTACAACTGCCCAGTAGGACTAGCAATTGTTAGTTTTCAACAAACTATCGTACAAATGCACGATTAGCGCCAAACTGAGACGCACTGAGTGAAATAGAAGTATTAAAAAGTTATATGGATTAATATGGCGGCCTTCACACCACTGACTACAGGCCGAATTTACTAGGAAATATGTAGAACATTATATGTGTACAACTGAGCTCTATGCGCCAAACAAGAACCACGTACTGCAATAGGAGTATTTAATGTATGTGGGTTAATATGGCGGCCTTTGCACCACTGACAAGGCGTAATTTTACTATCAAATATGTATAACACAATATTTATTATTATTATGATTATTTTATTTTAAAGCACCATTGATTTCCAGGGCGCTGTAACATTCGAGGAGGTTGTACTTACATAACATAAGTCAAACGAGTTACAATGATTAGTGATTAAATGACAATTGCACGGCAGAGGGAGAGAGGAACCCTAATACGTGGGCGTACAATCTACAAGGAGGGGTGAAATGTAGACAAGAGTGTTAAGGGCCAAACATGTTGTGGAGGAAGTAGTGACAACAAGGTTAGTGTAAGTATATAGCAAGCCTTAAGAAATTGGTTTTCAGGTGCTTATGAAGCTGTGAAAGTGGAGGAAAGTCCTGATGTGTTGTGGCTGTGAGTTCCCCAGATGTGGTTGAAGCACGGGAGAAGTCTTGGAGACGGTTGTGTTAGGAGCTGATAAGGGGAGAGCATAGAGGAGAAGGTCCTGTGAGGAGCGGAGAGATGCGTGAAGGGAGATATTTGGAAAATAGGAGAGAATGTATGGAGGGGGAGAGGTCCTGGAGAGCCTTGTAGGTATGGTTAGTAGCTTGAAAATGAATTTGCTGGGCAATGGAAGCCAGTGAAGGGATATGGGCAGAGGGAGAGGTCAGAGGAGTAGCGAGGAGAGAGGAGTGGATAAGACGGGCAAAAACAGAGTTAAGGAATGATTGGAGGGGAGCATGGTGCTAGCTGGGAGGCCACAGAGAAGGATGTTGCAGTAGTCTAGGCGGAGATGACAAGGGCATGGACCCGCCAGCATTTTTGTATTGTCATAGTTGAGGAATGAGCGGATGCGAGAGATTTTTTTCAGGTGGAGGGGCAGGCAAGGTGAGGGTTTGAGTGTGGTTTGAAAGATAGATGCGAGTCTAGGATTACCCCAAAGGCAGCAGACTTGCGGAACAGGGGGGGGGGTGAGAGTGTAGAGCCGTTGACTGAGATAGAGAGATCAGGGGCGGGGTAAGTGGAACGGGGAAAGATGATGAGTTTCTGTTTTCTCCACATTTAGTTTAGGAGAACGTGATGAGAAGAAGGAGGAAAGGAACAGACGTCAGGGAACCGGGAGAGTAGAGGAAGTGACATCTGGGCCGGAGAATGTAAGATTGGGATATCGTCAGCATACAGTGGTATGAAAGTTGTGTGATCCAATGAGCTGACTCGAGGTACCAAGAGTGTGAAAGAAGAATAGTAAAGGAACACAAGGACTGACCCCTGAGGGACACCAACAGAGAGAGGCCGGGGGGATGAAAGGTGAGCGAGAATGAGAAGGACGCTGAATCCGATCAGTGAGGAGTACGAGTAGATCCATGAAAGAGCCAAGTCCTGATTTCGATGGAGGAGCAGGATTGTAGCAGGAGGGAGGTTCGACAGTGTCCAATATTCGTACAACTGAGTCTCTTTGCAGCAAGCAGAACGCACCGTACAGCAATAAAGTATTTAAAAATGTTATATTGGATTAATATTGCGGCCTTCGCACCACTGACAACAGGCGTAATTTAACGATCAAATATGTAAACACAATGATGCGTCGAAGTGAGCTGCTTTGCGCCAAACAATTTCACGTACTGCAATAAGATTTATTAAATGTTATACTGTACTTAAATATGGTCAGCCTTCAAATCACTGACTACCGGCGTAATTTACTATCAAATTATGTATAACCACTAATATTGCGTGACAACTGAGCAATTTATTGCCAAACAGACCACGGACTGCAATAAGAGTAACTTATATTTATATGGATTATATGTCGGTCCATCTCATCACTGACTACAGGCGTAATTTACTATCAAATATGAATAACACAATATGCTTACAACTGAGCACTGAGCGCCAAACAGATGCATGGACTGTCAATAAAAGTAGTTTAATGTTATATGTGATTAATATGGTGTACCTCGCACCATTGACTACAGGCTAAATTTACTATCAAATATGTTATAACACAATATGCGTACAACTGAGCTCTTTGCGCAAACATACCAACGGACAGCAATAAAAGTATTTTAATTTACATGGATTAATAATGGCGGGCCTTTCGTCACCACTGACTACAGGCGTAATATACTATCAAATATGTTAATCAGCAATATGCGTACAACTGAGCCTTTGCACCAAACTGACGCATGACTGCAATAAGGAGTATTTAAATTTTATATGGATTAATATAGCAGCCGTCTCACCACTGACTCCAGCGTAATTTACTATCAAATATGTATAAAACACAATTTTGCGTATCAACTGAGGCTCTTTGCAGCAAACAGACACATGGACTGCAATAGAAAAGTTTTTTAATGTTTTAGGGATTAACATGGGGGGCCCTTGCCCAGACTACGGCTTAATTTTATTAAATTGTATAAACAATATGGTACAACTAGGCTCTGTTGGAAACAGCGCACGGACTGCAAAAAATTTATTTTAATGTTGTATGGATTAATATGGCGGCCTTGCCCCATTGATACAGGCATAATTTACTATAAAATTTTATAACACAATTGGTACAATGAGCTCTTTGCGCCAAACGACACACTGACTTAAATAAAACCATTTAAAGTTTAGGGATGTTCTCCCAGTTTTGGGAACAGAAGCGTGGTGCAATAGAACTAAAAAACAGGGACTTTTTTAAACCCTTTTAAGAGGTTGGGGCCCAAAAAGTGGAAAAAAAAAATTTTTTTTAAATTTAAAGATCACAAAAACAATGGCAGCAAAATATTTCCCATTCAAATGTCTCTCCTTCTGCCGCCCACCCCCCCCCCCCAGCTGCACCCCCATAGATTCCTTTAAAATTTCTCAAACTAAATAAGAAGTGAATTTCAAATTTAAACCCTTTATTCTAAGTGTGGTAGATGGATGGTTTCTTGTATTAGAAGCAGGGGTGTAACTACTGGGGTAGTAAACATAGCAGCTGCCACGGTGCCTGGGCTCTTAGGGGGCCCGGACACTGGGGCAGCTGCTACCATGTCTGCTACCCCGGTGGTTCTGCTCCTGCATCCACTGACAACGAACATAACAGTTCACTGCTGGTGGGCGAGGGGTCGGGCCCCGGGTTCTGCATCTAAACCCCCCAGGCCCTCTGTTTCCCAAACCCCTGGATCCTTGTAAGGATTCATTTTTACCGTCAGGGGGATTTCCCTAGAGCCTTTGAAAGGCCTCTAGCCCCCGTACCGTTTTCACTCCATTTAATTTTCCTTGATTTTCAGCAATGATTTGTTAAAGAGAAATTAATTCCGGGCCCATCAAGAATCCTAAAAGAAAAGAAATTCTAAGATGGGGGTTTCCCGTATAGCTCATATCACAAAGACGCCTATATTTGCTTTAATCCCCCCCGGAAACCCCCCCTATACTAAGAAGTTGGGAACCCTTTTCTCTTCTTCAGACCCTACTCCCGTCCCAAAACTCGTCTCGACCCGAATTTTCCCCGCTCTGATCAGTGAAGGCTCCAAAATCAGGATCAAGACTGCTCAATTGAATTCTCCGTATCTTTTGTTCTTTGCTTCATCAGGGTGCTGCGAGGGGGTTTCTTTCCTCTTCTTCCTGCAGGTTCAAGCAGGACTTGCCCTTTTTGGGGAAAAAGCTAGAAAATGTCTTATTGTTTTTTTGTTTGTTAAACTGTTCTTTTTTGTTGTTTTTTGGGTTTTAATCTTACTTTATTTCATTCCAATGTTGGTTTTTTTTTTCTGTTCCTTTTGAGAGGGCAAGTACCCTTTGATGTACCTCAATCTCAGAGTTCCTTCAATGTTATGCACTTAATACTGAACCTACTCTTTCCATAAAGGGGTCCATCATGGGGGGTCAAATTTTGTGACTCAAATTTAAAAGGGTTAAATTTCCCCTTTAAAAGTTCTTTGTTTTGGTGGGGTCTAAAAACCAAAAACCGATATATTTATCGGGCGCACCTTAAAGAGTAATTTTTAGGGTTTGAAACTAGGAAGTTTCCAATTTTTTTCACACACCTTTGACCAAAAAAAAACAGGTGTAGCAAACTTTGTTAAAGACATTATAGCCCTCTCTCCCTTCAAATACATATAGACTCCAGGGCGATTCACATTTTAAAAAATCCCTATAAATTCACTCCCCTAACTATTTACAAAATTTGCCCAAAAATTCACATCAACTTCTCTTTATTGGGAAATTTTTAGGCTAACGAATTACGTACAAAACTAATTATATGTTGCGTTTTTAATAGGTCAAAAATAACCAGCTATATAGACAAAGAGCTTCCAAAAATGCCCCTGACTTGGGAGCCATCTTTTTGAGGGGAATTTACATGATTCCCGGCGCATACTCACCTACTTTTGATTCACCTTTTATTCGGCCCCACAAAGGGCCCCCTTTCTAGATTAGATTTTTCCTCACAAATAGAAGGCCTTATCCAATACAAATTTATTTAGATATGGGTTCCCCTGGTTTAATCTTTCCGTTTTTCTCACTTTAAAAAGCTTTTCTCCCCCCCTCTGAATTTTGGCGATAAATCAGTTTCATTAAAATCCAAGCGGTAAAAGTAAAATAGAAAGTATCTAACAGAATACTTCCTATTTAATATCCATCTACCCTTCCCCTAATTCCCGTGGGGCTTACAAAAACCTATATTAAAAAAATTTTTAAGCCTTGCATCTAAAAGGAAAAACAAAAAGGAAACGGAATTAGATGACTTCTCGGTAATATTTTAAGTGGTGAGACCCAAAATTTAAACTACACAGGAAAAACCCGAAAGCTGAATTATCAACTCTCAAAACAAACTTAGGGAATTGAGTTAAAGAAAACGAAAATGTTTTCCAGGTCCAAGTGGAACTTCTATCTAGTTGGGGGCCGTTCAGGAAAATTGCTGGCAAGAAGGGTCAAAAAGAGCCAAGCAAATTCCAAAATTTCTTTTTTAACATCCCTAAGAATAGCAGACTCCTTTGCAGACTATTACCAATCCGTATATAACATTGGGAAGGATAATCAAGAGCTTCTGATTAACAAAATGGATATAGACAATTTTTTAGCTAGAACTAACCTTCCAGTCCTATCAGAACAACAAAAACAATCCCTTAACGTTCCTATATCTACCTCAGAATTGGAGCACACTATTAAAACTTCTAAACTTAATAAATCGCCTGGCCCGGATGGATTCACAAACGAATATTACAAGCTCTTCTCCCCCATCTTAGCTCCTCATCTCCTGAATACTTTTAATGCCATTATAAATAGTGATATGCCCACTGAATAAATGCTTTCAGCTACTATAACCACTATACCGAAACCAGGCAAACCCGCAGACATAGTAACTAGTGATGAGCGATTGCGTCGACTATCGTCATCGGATCGATAGTCGATATCGTCAATTATCATGCCGCTATCCGATATCCAATAATAGATAATAGCCGATGACCATTAAAGTCTATGGGAGAGGAAAAACACCTTCATTCTTACACCCAAACAGGAGAGGAGAAGCTGGAATTAACATCCACAATAGTAAAATGGATACGTGCTACATCTTAGGCTACACAATTAGGCAACAAGAGTCACAGAGAAAAAAACTGACAGACTATTCACTATCCCTGTCTTGTACCACAGCATGACCCTTAAACCTTCATGACCCACAAATTAAAAAGCGCCGGAAAAAGGAGTCTTTCAACCACCATTTTAGTTGAACTGGATATTGACTATACCTGTCGTGGACCGCAGTATGACCATTAAACCTGTCTGACCCATAGATTAAAAAGTGCCGGAAAAAGGAGTATTTGAACCACCATTTTAGTTGAACTGGACATTGACTATGCCTGTCCTGGACCACAGTATGACCATCAAACCTGCATTACCCACAGATTAAAAAGTGCCGGAAAAAGGAGTCTTTGAACCACCATTTTAGTTGAACTGGACATTGACTATACTTGTCCTGGGCCACAGCATGAGCCCCAAACCTGCATGACCCCCAGATTTAAAAAGTGCCGGAAAAAGGAGTCTTTCAACCACCATTTTAGTTGAACTGGACATTGACTATACCTGTCCTGTACCACTGCATGACCCCTAAACCTGTTTAACCTACAGATCACAAAGTGGCACTATGCTATTTTGTACAGTGACTGTCATTTAGTATATATTTTGGTAACTGATATTTGTTTACAGAATTTATTTAGGAAAGTTTTATATTTAGTTTTACATTATTATCATTTTGCTTTTTTTTCCAAGTGTGATAACATACAACATACACCCCTCCCTGCAGTTTTTAAAGGTATTTTTTACACGTGTAGATGTGTTAATTAGTTCGCACACCCCATAAGTAATAAAAATGTCCTAATCATCCCCAAAACACTTCTTAGTTGAGGAGACATTTGCTCTCCTGGCTTCTGAGAGTGATTCAGCCAATTAATTCATTGGTTTCATTTTTCCTCCAAATCCTTCTTCAGTGATTAGGGACAGACTTCCCTGGGGATCAAATGGTGGGACCCCATAGTGACTCCAGCCCCAGAATATTTTAAGCCTCAAATTGTGCAATTTGTGTCCAGCCCTGGAGTCCTTTTTAACACTACTTAACCTCACAGAAATGACCTTTTTTTAAAATCTGATTTTTTAGAGAAATTTAAAGTCCTCCTGATTGCCCCTAACGGTGAGAGCCAGTGCTGCCGTCAGTTATAGGTTAACACGGAGGTCCAGCTGCCAGGGCCAGACTGCCAGACTTACAGTGGGTGCGGTGAGAGCCCAGGCTAGCGTCTGTCATCTATTAATACGAAGGTTCAGCTGCCAGGGCCGGAGTTACAGTGGGTGCGGTTGAGAGCCCAGGCTGGCGTCCGTCATCTATTAACACAGTAAAAATGCCCTTATGATGCAGCAATGAAAACAGTCATGCTGAAGCAGAGTGCAGAAGCGGAAGTGTGAGGTAAGACCTCCAGCCTTCCTCAGTACACAGTCAAGACCTGGGTAGCGCTTGCCCCTCTGTATGAGTGCGGACCAATTGAGCTTCACTTGGAAATGCTGGTGGTTGACGCTCCTGTTCCACCCAGGTGCCCTTTTTCTTGGCATTCTTTTTCTAGTTTTACTCAAGGTGCTGGAGGAAATTGTCTCTGTTCTTTGTTCTCTGTCCGTGCTTCATACTCCATGTCCTTTGAATAACCTACATCTGGTCATGTCTTCCTGTACCTCCCTTGTACAATTCAGAGGAATATTTGTACCAGCTATTTTATACATGCAAGTTTTTTAGCAGTTTAATTCTAGAAAACACATTTTTAAAATAGGATGGAATCCCACCACGTCTTTGTTTCTCTTTTTTTTTTATTGAATTAAATGGGTTGTCTCACTACAGGGATTGCTAGCTATGTTAAAGATCTTGCAGAAACAAGTCATTTTGCAATATCTGTCCATTAACAGTGTCCTACCTATTCCTGTTTTTGACAGCACCATGCCCCATAAATTTCAAAACATCACCCTTGAGCCACTCTTGACAATTGTGAAGAACAAATGTCTGTTAGAAACCACATTTTTTATAATAGGACATGTAGTATAGCTGCATTTCACAGCAGCATGACCCAAAAAAATATAAAAATTACTTCTCAACCACTGTTAAAAATTGTGAGGGAGAAATGCCACTTAGAAGCCACATTTCTGTTCCAAAGGACCATGATTATAGTTGTATCTCACAGCACCATGACCCCAATACCTTTCACAATATGAAAAATTCTAAAGATGAAGTGAGTAAATGGAATACGTTTTTTTTTCATGAAACCTTGTACAATTGGTATCTTTTATAGTCTCCTCACCGCAAAACCAGCAAAATGAACTTTTGGGAACTGAGAATAAAAATTGCAGTAAGAAATGATCATTTTAAAAAAAGTTTTCAAGAGGACCATTTCTTTTGGAAGAGGAATGTGAAGTAGACTGGCAACTAATCGGTGACCTCGGCAATTGAGGCCACAACATCATCAGAGATCCATGCCTAATTAATCTTGATGAAAGTCAAACGATCCCCATTATCTGTGGAAAGCTGGATGCGTTTGTCTGTAATGACTCCTCCAGCTGTGCTGAAGGTCCGCTCAGATTTGACGCTGGCTGCTGGGCAGGACAACACCTCTATGGCGTGGAGATCAAGCTCGGGCCATTCATCCATGTGTATGTATGTGTGCCCAGCATTACATGCGTTGGTGAGGTGTTAAATAAAGATTGCCAGAGGTCACCCATTAGGCTTCTGCCACAATGCCTGCTGCTGCTACGGCTACTTGGCGCTCTACTGCTGTCAGATTGCTGACTTTGTTCCACCGTGACTTTTGAAGAACGTGAAGCAGACGCAACAGATGTCTCCAGTTGATCAGTCAGCATGGTCTCGAATTCTTGCATTTTCCTCTCTATTTCGGTGGGTGGAAGGAAAGTGCTGTGTTTTGCTTTATACCGGGTATCGAAGAGGGTGGCCACCCAGTAACTGTTGTTCATTTTGATGGCCTTGATGCAAGGATCATGTTGGAGGAAATGGAGCATCCAAGCACTCATGTGAGAGATGGAGCATTGACTTCCCAAGCCTCTGGGTCGAGAGGCACTAGCAAACTGATCTTCCTCATCTTCCTCTTCCGCCTCATCAACCTCTTTCCAAGGCAGGAATATCGGTAACGTCGGTGTCCAGGAATACCTCATCCTCCTCCTCCTCTGCTTCCTCCAGCAGAGCTTCAACACAGCCCTGACTTGCCTCAGATGATGCACCCTGAGAGCTGAGGCGCCGCCTTGCACTAGCCCTGGACCCCGCACCACTGCCTAATAAAGACCGATAAAGTTGTGAAACTGTTGGGCCTTGTGGATTCGACGGAGAGAAAGGCTCCGTGTCCGCATCTGTGTCTGTCTCCTCCTCCGTCGCTGGCGGGACCTGATGTTTCAGAGTGTCCAACGATCGTTCCAGAACTAAGATCACCACAATGCTCATGCTGACAAGGGCATTGTCCGCACTGACCATTTTGGTGGCTTCTTCAAAACTGGCAAGGATGGTGTAGAGCTCTTTCACCTGCCTCCACTCTCGGTGGTTCAATACCCCGAGGTCCGCACCGCTGCTTGTCAGGCCATTTGTCACTTTGTACTGCAAAATGGCATTGCGCTGCTGCCACAATCACTGGAGCATGTGAAGGGTGGAATTCCAGCGTGTTGCCACATCAACAATGAGACGATTGACGGGGAGGCCGAGCTGACACTGCAACGCAGCCAGGCAGGACGAAGCAAGGTGCGAACGGCGGAAATGTGAGCTCAAACCTCGAGCATTCTTCAGCAGGCAGTCCAGATCCGGGTAGCACTTTAGAACTTTGTGGACGACGAGGTTAATGACGTGTGCCAGGCAAGGGATGTGCTTCAGCCTACCGATTTTAAGGACGGCCAGGAGATTTTGACCGTTATCGCATACCACCTTGCCTGGCACAAGGTTCTTGTCACCCAGTCAGTTCTCGGTCTCGTTGAGAAGAGCCGTCCACAGCTCCTGACCTGTGTGTTAACGGTCTCCAAGACAGATTAATTTCAACACGGCCTAGGTTCTATGGGCACGAGATGCCACCAGAGGACCTTGGGAGAAAGAACCCTGCACCATCCCTGCAGTTTTGAAGAGCGTGCTCCGAGCCTGAGAACCATCGATACCACCAGAGGCATCCACCCAGCTCACCCAGTGAGCTGTCACAGAAATATAGTCCATGTGTCGGTGGTCAGATGGAATTTGCCGGACACAGATGCAGACAATGCAGTTTAAATTTTATATGACACGTGGCTGGCCAGGGCAGGGACGGCTTTTCTGGCAAAGAAATGCCTGCTCGGCATCTGGTATTTAGGGAAGGTAAGGGCCATGACGTGGCGGAACCCATCTGTGTCCACCAGACGGAAAGGCAACATTTCCAAGGCCAAAAGCCTGGCAATGCCGACATTCAGGCTTTTGGCTTTGGGATGGTTTGGGTTAAAGTGTTTCTTCTGCTCCCAAACCTGGTAGACAGAGGGCTGTCTGCTAGACTGGCCGCTGTATGGCGTTCAGGTCGTCAAACTGGTGGAAGGAGAAGGGGTAGGATGGGTTTCTGGTGGTGCTGGTGGTACGCGGGCGACGGTAGAGGCTGAAGCGGAGGCTGATCCTTGGTCATGACTCTGAGAGACATGGGCAGCTGAGGAACGCTTGGTGGTGGCGGAGGAGGATGAGGCGGAGACAGAGGGTGTGGCAGTGGTTGGAAGCCCAGCATCGGTGTGGCCTTTTATGGCCAAGTGTTGCCTCCATTTCAACTCATGCATTTGCTGCATGTGACTAGACATGTTGGTGGTGGTTAAACACCTAAGATTCTTGCCTCAATTGATGAGTTTACTGTAAAGGCGGCATATGACATCGCTGTGTGAATCAGAGGCTTGCTCGAAAAAGGCCCAGGCTTGAGAGGTCCTGGACCTTTTCGACGGTGATTAGCGATGAGCGGTGTTTCTGCTGATCGTGGCTGGCGGAATCATCTCAGTGGACTTGTGCGACCGCCCTCTCCCTTTTTGAGGTGGGAGCCGTACTGACACTACCCCAACGTCTTCCTCCTCGTCCATTGATGAAGCGCTCGCAAGTAAATTCTGCTGAAAAAACCACGTTGGATCCGCATTGTCGTCATCATCATCATCAACAAAGGTGACTTCCTCGTCCTGACATTCTGCATCCAGGAGCTGCGGGCTACAAGCAACAAGCACTGCAAGGCGTTGCCGACCGCCCGGGATTTTTGCCGATTGACCGGATTCTTCCTCCTCCTCTGATGGCATCAGTAACTGGGCGTCAGAGCAGACAAAATCATCCTCTTTGGCCTCTTGATCTTTGGAAATGCCTTCTGACCCCAATCGCATTTTGTCATCAAAGAGGTCTTCAGAAAATGGATTATCCACAGTGGTGGGTACACGAGTTGACATTTGGGCTGCCTTCGCTTCATGTTGGACGGATGCTGACGATGCTGATGACGACATTTGTGACCGTGACTGGGAGGACGAGGAGCTAAGACTGCTGGATGCAGGTTGCATTAACCACTGCAGAACAGATTGGCGACGCTGTTCATTACTGAGATTCACAGGGCCCTGATCCAGCGATGACAGGCCTTACGGTCCTGCAACCGACGATACGCTGGCTTGCGTGTTGTCGCCAGCACTGGGAGGAGCACCTTCTCTCATACCTCTACCTCCATGTCCGACACCCCTCTTTGCTCGCTTACCACCTGCATTTCGCTCCATGTTCAGAAAGATAAAAATTTAAGAAAGTTTTGAAGAGTTTTTGACAGTCTCTTATTAAAAGACGGCAAATCACAGCTATTCTTAAATCCCTCTAATTTCCTACAGTCAACTAGGATTAGAAACTGAAATGTTTCTAGCGAATACCTGTGAAATGCGGTCTGGTGGAAGAACCGTAAGACAAAATCAACAGTGTTCTTCCTTCAGTCCCAGGAATTTACAACTGCCAGTAGGACTAGGAATTGTTTGTTTTCAACAAACTATCATACAAGTGCGCTATCTGCGTCAAACTGAGATTCAACGAGCGCAAAAAAACTATTCAGAAGTTACACGGATGAGAAATTGCGTTTTTTGCAGCAATGACAAACGAGAACAGTTGCTAGAAAATGTTTCTCTCAGAATTGTCGTACAACATGGCTATTTGAAAAAAACTAGGGCCGCACCACGTGCAATACAGCTATTTGAAAGCTATACGGATAACAAACGGTGGTTTTTGCACCAATGAAATACACCAACAGTAACTACAAAAATTCTGTATTCAAATTTAAGTACAAGGTGGCTCTATGAACAAAACTGGGCCCCACCAAAGTAAAAAAACACCTATTTGAAATGTATACGGGTAATAAAAGGTGGTTTTTGCACCTATGGAATACACCTGCGGTGACTAGAAAAGTTCTGTATCCTGTTGTAAGTACAAAGTGTGTCTTTGAACAAAACTGGGCTGCACAAAAGTGAAAAAAAAACTAATTACATCGTGTACGGATAATAAAAGGTGGGTTTTGCACCTATTAAATACACCTGCAGTTACTAGAAAAGTTCTGTATCCTAATATAAGTACAGGCTGCACAAAATACAAGGTACTATTTCACCAGTCAGTATCTCTCATCTGCAGACAATGCAGTTTCGGGATTTTTGTCCCTCTTCAGTGCAGAGCAGAGCGATACTGGCTGGCTGTGCTCTGCACTGAAGAGGGACAAATATCCCGAAACAGCGTTGTCTGCAGATGAGAGATACTGGCATGGCTAAAATCCTTTTTACTTTCTCAAGACTCGGTGGGTCAAAAGCAAATTGAGGATTTGTTACATCCAACAGCCCCTTTCCCATAATGCTTTGTGATATGCAGATACTAAGTAAAGGGCGAAAAGGCAAAACAAACTCTACAAGCCGTTCGTTCGGTGCTCTCCTTAAGGAGAGATCTTCGCTTCCTAATGCAGAATCAAAGCAGTGTAGACTGCACAATATACACTCTCCATTCAAAAGTCTGCCTGCCTGCCTGCCTGCCTGCCTGCCTGTGTTCGAATGCAACCCCCCCCCCCCCCGCCTCCCCGCCTCCCCGCGGCTGTAGAGCACTAGATGCTTCTTTAAAAGTCTCAGCCTAACTAAAAACTGAAATTCTCTAATCCACCTATGTTCTAATGTTTACAGCTAAAAGCATAGTTGTCTCTGTGAACAAAGAGAACTGTGTCGCTGAGCTGTATTTAGGAGAAAGCTGACACACGTCCTGCTATTATGAAACACAGACACACACTGATGCTGAACAGGAAGGGCTGTTCTATGTAAATCGAGGTCATGGGATTTTTTCAGCCAATCACAACAATACACATCACAGTCATGACGTCGCACACCCAGCTCACCCTGCTCTATTCTCTAAGCTGATTTGCAGGCCGCCAAAATGACAGGAAGTGTCGAAAATGGCGCGAAATTAATAGATTATGCGCAGATTCTCACCTAAATTATCGCGTGATTGGAAAATTCCGATCAACATAAAAACCGTGCCGATTTCAACTTTGTCAATTATAATCGCTCAACACTAGTCTCCGGTCCATCCAGTGCTTTTTAGGGTTCGCGAACTATTGCAGACAGTTCGTCCCGCAGTTCTCCACGCTGGTGGCCCTTACGGAGAAGAATGCTAACCCCAAGTCCTGGCCTCCAGAAGCCCAAGAAGCCTTCTTGGGCTTCGCTTCGACTCCTGTTCTGTCTCGCCCGGACCCGCAGCGTCCGTTTGTCCTAGAAGTGGACACCTCCTCAGTTGGTTCCGGCGCTGTCCTTCTTCAGAAGTCCTCCTCTGGGAGACTGTGTACTTGCTGCTTCTTTTCCAAGACCTTCACCCCAGCCGAACGAAATTACATGATCGGTGATCGCGAACTACTGGCCAGAAAGTTAGCCGTGAGAATGGCGGCACTTGCTGGAGGGGGCTCGCCATCCTATCGAGATCTTCACCCATCACGAAAACCTTCTTTATCTCCAGTCTGCTCAACGACTGAATCCTCGACAAGCCAGGTGGTCGCTCTTTGTCGCCCGCTTTTTCTCCTTCACTTTCGGCCAGCTGAGAAGAACGTCAGGGCGGACGCCCTCTCTAGATCCTCGGACACTGTGGGTCTTGAGCCGCCTCTGCAGCACATAATTCCTCCAGAACGTCTCCTCACGGCGGCCCCTGTGGATCTTCAACATCTACCTCCTGGGAACACCTATGCCCGCCCGGCCATGCGGCCTTGAATCCTTAAGTGGGGACATTCTTCACGAACAGCTCGTCATCCTGGAGTACATAACTCCCTGCAATTAATCTCTCGCTACTATTGGGGGCCCACCCTCGCTCAAGATGTTAGAGACTTTGTCCTGGCCTGTACCTCCTGTGCCCGTAACAAAGTCTCTCGTCTCAGACCCGCGGGTCTGCTTAAGCCTCTCCCGGTGCCAGAAAGGCCTTGGTCCCATATAGCCATGAACTTTGTTACCGACCTCCCGGCCTCCTCGGGTAACACGGTCATTTGGGTGGTGACCGATAGATTCTCGAAGATGGCTCACTTTGTTTCCCTGCCCGGGTTACCCTCGCTCCCCAGCTGGCGCAGCACTTTTTCATCACTTTTTTAGGGGAATACCCCTTTGAGAAGAAAAAAAAAGTGTCCTGGGTCAAACTACCGCCGGTTTTCGCAGGGCGGCTAAAATGGTGATTTTGGTAAAGCGCTAATGAAGAAATTAACCCCGTTGGCCCAGAGCAAAAGCCCGGGGACCTCCGGGGGAAGCTGGACTAAATCCCCTCTAATTGAGCCCCCAAAAAGCCCGGGAAGGAACCCCCTAAACCCACCCGCAAATACAGAGGTGCGGGCCAGAAAGTAAAACAAAGCGCTATTTAAAAGCCCCCCAGGTGGTGAAAGTTTCCTGCGCAAAAAGCCCGGGTGCACATTGAGGCTTACCGGGGGCCTTTGAGCGGTTAGCAGAGAGAGGGGTCCGGTGGACCAGGGGGGATGTCTGGCTCCCTTCCTAGCGGGCAACCGAAAAGGGCCTACTTGCCCTGCTTTGGCCCAAAGACCCCAAAGGGATCACCAAACTACGGGGGGAGATCCGGGCCCCGGACTGGGGTCCCCCTGGCCTAGGGGAGAGAGGCAACCCTGGGGTTTGATCCTGCCAAACCCCCCGGGTCCCCAAATGAACCCCTTTTCCACATTCCAACAAGTGGTACAGCTGGAGACCCACACCTCCCCAGGTGGTGAGGAGTGGTCTGTGACTTTTTGTGGGGGCCCTTCCCATAAGCCCCAGAGGGGTGGGGTACACCGCCCCCAAAAGCGTGGAGAATTGGCGGGTTGTGGAACGGTTTGCGCTCAGAGGAGTTCGCAAGTCCTACTTTTACCCCGGGGTCCGCAGCCCTCCAACCCGGTAAGATGCCCCTTATACGGGTATAGGAAGGGGGGAGAGGGCCACCCCCCCAAAAGGGCCCCTTTTTTAAAGGGCCTGGGCCCCCTTAGTTGCTGGCGGTGCCAAGGACTGGGACTTGTGGGGGGCACGTTGCCCGGGCAGGGGGGGAACCTGGAAGGGGGTTGGGGGGTACCACCTGGTTTCCCCGGCCCGTCTTTTTCCCACCCGGGTCGCTGTGGAAAGGCCCGAAGAGTCCCCTGTTACCATTAAATGGAATTTTGGGTGCAGGCCCCCCGGAGGGGGGAGCTTAGTGCCTTGTGCAACCCGATGGTGACCCCCAGAGCAACTACTCTCACCGGATAGGGGTAGTTTTTTCCCATGGGGCCCCGGGGACTCCCCCACTGCCATATGGCAATAGGATGCCTGGGGGCCCCAAACATGGGTGGCCTTTGGTGAAAGTTTACCTCCAGCAGTTGTTGGCTGTGTTTTCCCTTTTTTTGGGTCTGTGGGGAAATAAAAAACGGGGGTAAAATGTATCTGATGTACCTGCTGTAAATGACGTGGCCAAACAAGTGGCGTGTTAATCGTCCCTTTTTCCCCCTTGTGGGTTTTGGTGGAGTCCAAGGAGACCCCTTGAGTTAAAAACTCTCCTCTTCCCAGTCTCGAGAGGGAATTTTTGGAACAGGCAAGTGAGGGACCCTAATGGGAACGTTAAAAAGGTAAAAGGCATTGAGGGGGAGACCACGGGACCAGGGGAGGATTTGGGCCTACCCTCACTTCTCTGGGGACAATTTTTTGTACCGGGGTGAAAAAAGACGCCACAGAGGTGGTGGGGAGTTGGTGGGACCCCGAACAAAGTCCCTTGATCTTAGAACTGGCACATTCCATGTTTTGGGGGGACACTTGGGGCGGAGAAAAATAGGGAGCGGGTGGAGCGGAACTTCTACTGGCCGGCATTACAGGTTTGGGAAAAGTTTGTTTATTTTGCCGGAGTTCAGGGCCATGCCCAGAAACCCCATTTCCCGGAGTAGATTGGTTTTCCCCTCCCCTTATAGAGGTACCATTTGAGCGGAAATTTGGGAGGTTGGTCGGTCCCCCCCTAAATCGGCTTGAGGTCCCAGCAAAACTGGTCGTATGTTTGCCACCCGCTACCCGAGGCTGTACCCTCAGGGAAAACCTCTTAAAGGGATAGTAGGGAGTTGTTGTATTCCCCCGTACCGGGTTTCCCCAAGGAGATTGGGGCGTTTAGGGCAACCCCCTTTAGTCAAGGTAACCCAAAGAGCTTCCGCCTTTCAAAAAATTGTCACCTGCGCACCCCCGTGACCTCCCAGAGATGGTTGGTCGAGGCTTTAAAAAAAACCTTAAAAGGGGATGTTAAAAAAGGGGTGGACAAGGATGGGAGGTTGGGGAACCCCCTGTTGCCCATCTTATGTTCGCCATCGGGAAGTCCCCGGCATCCCCGGGGGTTCTCGCCATTTGAGTGTATATGGGAGACATCCCGAGGGCTCTGGATTTTGAGAGAAACCTGGGAGCAAGGGAACCCCCTTTCGAAGTGTCTAGAGCTATATCTGATAGCAGGACGGTCGCAGCAGGATGCCTATTGTAAGGAGAAAAAATGCTACGGCCAGGAAGCCCCGGCCCCGGGTTTCAAACAGGACCCAAAGGAGTCAGGGCTTTTCAGCCGGGGACAGGGTGTGTACTTTTACCCAAAGTAGAGGCAAGTTTCTAGCCCAATGGCAAGGCCCCCATGGATCTGGAAGGGTGAGGGGGAAAAAAACAAGGTTTTCCCGCCCGGGAAAAGAAAACCTACCAAATTTACCATTTAAAACCCCATAAACCCGGAAGGACCGAGAAGCCTGGTTGGCGCAAAAGGGGGTAGGGAAGTCCCCCAAAAAAGGAGTTACCCCCCCCCCCCCCCCTCCGTATCGGGAGTCCTTGTCAGAGGTCGAGGGCTGGAGGTCGGAGTTTCCTAAGAGGACCCGGGGGTTTTCTTGAAAATGCCCGGGCGAAAGATGTATCCAACTGACATTGTCACGAGCCCGGAAAAAAGGTGGGTTGAGACCCTCAGGGGAACCCGGGAAACCCCGAGAAACCCTATCAGAAGGGTGAGGGAAAAAGTAGCCCTGGGGTAAAAGAGAAAATCCCCAAGTGGGTTTTTCCAGCCCCCTTTTGTTTTTCCTAAAAGATGGTAGCTTGCGGTTTTGTAATGTTCCGAAGTAAATGAAATCTCCCAAAATTTGATGCCTACCCCCTGCCAAGGGTCGGAGCTGTCGAGAGTTTTGGGGCCGGAGGTATATGCCACCTTAGACCCCACAAAGGGTATTTGGGAGGTTCCCCTCACAGTCAGGGCCGGAGAAAAAGGCATTTTCCCCCCCAGAGGGGCACTTCAAGTGGTCCCTTCCCCTTTGGGTTTTCTGGGGCCCCTGCGACCTTTCAGAGGTTAATGGACATTTTGCGCCCCATTAAAATCTACGAGGGGGCCCTACCCGGTGATGTGGTGATCTACAGCGGGTTGGGTTCCCACTGGCTAAAATGCAAAGGGGCCCTTTAGCGATGGGGCCGGGTCTAAAAGGCCAACCGACAGAAGTGGCATAGGGCTAGGGAGGCTCGTACCCCGGGTTTTAATATGGCCCGGGGGTCATAGAACCCCAGGTTTTACAAGCTCGAAGCCCTTAGATTTGGCCCCAACCTGTTCAAGAAAAGGTTGAGCCTTCGGGCATTGCAGGTTATTACAGAGGTTTGTGCCCGGGTTTGCCCAAATAGTGCCCCCCTTACAGTCCACCAAGGGAGCAAAACCCCCAATAGTAAAATGGGAACCCGAGGGCCCAGCAAGCTTAAAAAAGTCAAGGGGTTTTTGTAGAGGCCCGTATTGATCCCCTAATTTTCGGGAGGGTTCTGGTGCAGAGGTGTCAGAGTCGGCTTAGGGGCGTTTGTCCCCAAAAGGGTTTGGGGGAAGAGCACCCCGTCGGGTCCTCGGGAAGTATGGCCGGAAAAAAAAATTCAATTGTAAGAGGGAAAGTTTGGCCCCAAAGGGGCAAGGTCGTGGGATTACCTGGTCGGAAGGCAGTTTAGGGTGATCCGGTTTACTCCCGCTAAAGTGGAAGCCCAAAATAAAAGGGGAAAATGCAAGGGGGCCGGTGGTTTCCCGGCCCTAAGGACTTTAAGTTCTGTGTAGAAAAGTCCGGGTCCCCAAAAAGCAAACGCAGGCGTTATCTAGAGTACATAGTTTGGGGCAAAGGTGCTCCCCACAGGTTGGCAGAGGGGGGGGATTTTTTGGTGGGCAACGCAGGAGGGTTTACAATGGGTATACATCCGGCCCGGGCCCTTGGGTACACCCCTTCCGTGTCCGCAAATGCCCCTTAAGGTAAGGGCCCTTGGGGGAATGAAAAGGCCCAAAAATTGTGGTGTACAGTAAGCTGTCGAAAAATGTTTAACACATTTTTAAAGGGAGTATGGCTTTGCCTTTTGGGTCGGCCTTTATTTGGGGGTGAGCATAGGAGGGGGGGGCTCACTCCCATGCTCCCCGGGGTTTACCCGGGTTAAAAGTCGCAGGTAACTGATGGGTGGTTCAAACCCCGGGCCCTTTAAGCCTTGGGGGGGACCCGTGGAAAACCCGCAGGGAATTACAGACTGTCAGTTGTTGCCTTTTTAGCTAGAGCCCAGAGGGCAGGGGTTTTTTTTTTGTTTGTGTTTGTGCATGCCCTTTCACTTTGCTTTTTTTTTTGTGCCCAAAAAAATCAGAGCCCCGTATTTTTCACTGGAATACTCTTGTCTTCCTGAAAAAGTGAGTCACGAACCAGAGCCGTTTTTAAAACTCACAGTGGTAGTTGCAGATTCAGCTGATTTCGTCTGCTTCCACCCCCAAAATAAAAGGGCAGTTTAAGAGGGGTTAAAAAAAGTTTTAGGGACCCATACGCATTTTTTTTTCCGCCCCTCAAGATAATTTGGTCCCCCTCCTTCCCTGGGCGGAATTTTCTTAATTTTAGACTCGGAAACGCTGGAGCCTCTCCTTTTTTGTTGTGTTTGGGCTACATCCCTGCCCGCCTCTCCCTCTGGCTACCTCGTGTCATGTTCCTGGCGTGGATGCCCAGGTGCGTAACATCAAGGCACTCTGCAAGCCACACGACAGGCCGTTCTACGGGCCTCCGCTCGCACCAAGGTCCAGGCCGACAGGTACCGTAGACCTCCGCCTCTATTTAAGCCAGAGTTTGGTTGTCCGCCAAATATATTCATTTCAAGGTGCCCAGTTATAAGTTAGGCCTTAAGTATTTGGGCCCTTTTGTGGTACTTCGGCGACTAAACCCGGTGTCCTACAAGCTCCGCTTGCCTCCTACTCTGCGTATCCCGAACGCCTTCCATGTTTCTCTCCTCAAACCTGTGGTGCTGAATCGCTTCTCCCATGGATCTGTCTCGCCTTCTCCTGTGGCCGACTCTGATAACATCTTTGAGGTCAAGGAGGTGCTGGCGGAGAAAACAGTGAGGGGGAAGCGGTTCTTTCTGATTGACTGGAAGGGGAGGAGCGCTCGTGGGAACCTGAGGCTAATCTGTCATCTGACCTCCTCTCTAAATTCCGTAAAAAGAGGGGGAGACCTCAAGGGGTAGGTACTGTCATGGGGGATGGCGCGGGTGCCGTCGCCCCCTGCGACCGCCCCCCCACTCACAGGGGGTCCGGCGCGGGTGCCGCAGCCACCCGTAACCATCCCCCTGCTACCTGGGCCCCGGCGCCTGCTCACTTACCCGTCCACACTCCTGTGCACGCTGCTCCTGCCTGGCCCGGCTGCCGCACGCGTACCTGCTGCTTTGGGCGCGCGCGACGGCTCATCTGGATTTAAAGGGCCAGCGCACTGGTAATTAGTCAATTGCCAGCCGCTGGTCCTATATAAGGTATACGCCCCCTGCACTCTCTGCCAGATTGTTGGTGTGCGTTAGCTTGTCTAGAGAGAGTTTGGAGTTCTGTTTGATTACCCGTGTACCAGTCCGTTCCGCTACGTTTCCTGACCTTGCCTGTTTGCCGCCTGCCCTGACCGTCTGCCTGTCTCTGACCACGAACTTCTGCCACCCATCCTGACCTCCTACCTGTCCCCGACTATGGCTCTGGATTACGATTCTGTACCATGCAGTACCCCAGCCGCCATCGCAAGCAAGTCACGTCAAGGGTAACGACCTGGTAGCCTCACGCCGCAGCAAGTCCATCCCGCTTTGCGGCAGGCTCTGGTGAATACCGGGGGCTACTTAGACTCCGCATTGCTTGCGGTGGTCCAGCGAATCCACCGAACCATTACACATACAATGTTGTGTTTTAGTATGACACGCACATGACTGCCGCCGCTATTAGAATCGCTTCACTCTTCAAATCCCTGGGCACTTACGGGGAAAAACTGACCAAAAAACTGAAGCGGGAATGCAGCCTGATAAAGTCATGGCAGCGCCAGCTGGAAAAAAACAAGCTGAGGGCTAAGATCCTACCATAGCATCAAAGAACACGGTAGTAGGTTACTGGAGCCGGCACAGGTCTCAGCACGGTAAGGGGACGTCACAGCAGGGGTCACTCCATGATGCCAGAGCTTTAAAGTGTCACAAAATATGACAGAACCTGTTCTATTAAACGCTGATACATGTAGAAGCCCTTCCGAATGAGTGGAGAGGGTGTCGGCAGTAATTTTGCGTTGACTTCTCTGATCACTTTGCCCTTCCTTTCATCTGTCAGTGTCCGCTTTCAATCGGTCACTAATCCATCAGTATTGCTAAGGCCAAAAACAAACAGGTGTTGATCCAAAACAGAGATGACCAGTAAATGGGATATTTGCATGTTTTCTGTGTTCTATAGCCACTCCTGCTTTTGGCTAGACAATCCTGATCCTTCACATTCCTTCTGACAGGTGAAAAGAAGGGGAAAACTAAACATTGTGTCATAAAGTGGTGAGGGTGGAAACAGCATTAGGAAACCACAGGGTGTTCCAGTGAGACAGCGGTCACTTGGCAGCCACAGAGTGGTACAATTACAGAGTGTGGAAGTGGCAGCAACATCAGGAGCCCACAAAGTGGCACAATGACACAGTGTGGAGATGACATCATCAACAGCAGCTGCATGAGGTCAGAAAGTGGCACAATGACAAATTCTGTAGGTGGCACCAACAGGAGTAGGCCACAGAGTGGCACAATGACAGAGTGTGGAGGTGACGGCAGTAGCATCAGCAGCGGCAGCATGAGGTCATAGAGTGGCACAATGACAGAGTGTGGAGGTGACGGCAGTAGCATCAGCAGCGGCAGCATGAGGTCATAGAGTGGCACAATGACAGAGTGTGGAGGTGGCGGCAGCAACAGCATGAGGTCAGAGAGTGGCATAATGACACAGTGTGGAGGTGACGGCAGCAACAGCAGAAGCAGCATGAGGTCAGAGAGTGGCATAATGACACAGTGTGGAGGTGACGGCATCAATAGCAGCAGCATGAGGTCAGAGAGTGGCAGAATGACAGAGTGTGGAGATGACGACATCAACTGCAGCAGCAGAATGAGGTCAGAGAGTGGCACAATGACAGAGTGTGGAGGTGGCACAAACAGGAGTAGGCCACAGAGTGGCTCAATGACAGAGTGTGGTGGTGGCACAAACAGGAGTAGGCCACAGAGCGGCACAATGACAGAATGTGAAGGTGACGGCAGCAGCAACAACAGCAGCAGCAGCATGAGGTCAGAGAGTGGCACAATGACAGAGTGTGGCAATACCAGTCCCTGGTAAAGATGGTGGTAGGCAGATGGAGCAACTGTCAGCAGAGGAGTGGCATCAGGAGGGTGGCAGCATCAGAATAGTGGCTGAGGAAGGTAGTTTGAATCCAGACTCATTTCTCAAAGTTTTGGGGAGGCGTCATGGCTGATATAGTCTGATGCCTTAGGCATTGGTGTGTGGAAATCCTGGCCGATCCATGCCTGAGTCATCTTGACAAAGGTCAGTCACTGCACATTTCCAGTGGACAAGCGGAATCTCCGTGGGGTAACGATGGTCCCCACCGCACTAAACACCAGCTCTGATGCCACACTACTGCCCGGGCAGGACAGCTTCTCCACTGCAAACTCAGCAAGTTGCAGCCACTTATCCAGTTTGGCTGCCCAGTAGTCCAGCGGATCTTCTAACTGGGGTGGCAGAGTACTGTCCAAGTAGGCCATCACCTGTTGGTTCAAGGTCTGCTCCAGGTCCTGCTGCTGCTGGCGAGTGCCCTCCTCACTAGGCGGGTGAAGGAAGCTGCTCATCAGCGACTCCAGACTTAGGTTGCTGCTGATGGAGCTGGTACTGCTCCTACCCCCCCACCTTCCCACAGCAGCCGTGGCAGTGGTACGTGAGCGCTGAGGAACCCCACGGTCAGACCAGTCAGAGGATGGATGATGCCACACATAGGCAGAAGCCAACTGACTACGGAGGATTTCTCTATAGTACGCCAGTTTGTCCTGCCTCTCAGCAGCTGGAAAAAAGGCTCCCATTTTGGACTGGTAACGAGGGTCCAAGAGGGTGGAGAGGCAAAAGTCATCCCTCTGCCGGATGTTGACTATTCAGCTGTCCCTAGCCAGGCAAATCAGTATGTTGCGGGCCATGTGCGCAAGTGACTCTGAGGGACTCCCTGCCTCCATCTCCACTGTATACTGCCACGGTGCTTGGGGGTCATCTGCCTCATCTTCCTCATCTCCATCTACCTCCTCCGGCTGCTCCTGCTCCTCCTCTCCTGTCACCTTGGTAGAAAAACTACTCATTTCACCAGACAATGCTTGTACTCCAATGCCCCTCCTCCCCCTCCCCCTTCCTCCAGTTCAGTCCCCACCGACTCATGTGGCCGCAGATGTATCGACACATCTCAAGTCCCCTGTCCAGACAGATTTTTTCAGCATCTGTTCCAGGACATGAAGCAGTGGAAGGACGTTATTCATCCCGTAGTCCTGACGACTGACAAATAACGTTGCCTCCTCGAATGGCCTCAACACACGGCAGGGGTCCCGCATGAGCTGCCACTGGCTGACATCACAGTTACAGAGGGCATACTCCTGTTCGCCTGGATCATCAAAAAATCGTTAATGGCCTTTCTCTGTTCCTACAGTCAGTCTAACTTATGCAGGCTGGAATTCCAACGGGTGGAAACATTGCATATCAGTGTGTGTTGGGGGAGGCTGTTTTGCCGCTGCAACTCGAGGAGGGTGTGCCTGGCTTTGTGGGAATGGATGAAGCCCATCCCCCAGTTTCCTGGCCTTTTTTCAGAATCTTCTGAAGATCGGTGGAAGACTTCGGGAACCTTTTCACAAACCAGATTGAACACATGCGTCATGCAGGACACATGGACCATCCCTCCTCGTGCAGCGCGGCCCACCATGTTCCTCCCATTGTCCATCACCATGGTTCTGATTTGCAGTTGGCAGGGAGAAAGCCACACATCGATTTCTTGCTGCATGACTCAGAGCAATTCCTCCCCTGTGTGACTTCATTCGTCGAGGCAAGTCAGGTGCAGAACTGCGTGACACCGCTGTGCCCTAAAAATGTGGTATGATGCAGCAGCACTTGTTGAGCCTGAGATGGTGGTGGTGGTGGAGGAGGTGGACCATGGCGCATGAGCAGCAGTTTGACAACATGGAGGAGAAAGCGGCGTCTCCTGTCCAAGTTGTTGGTGTGGCTGAGCAGGAAGCACATTCAAACCAGTGGGCCGTAAAGGGAAACCTGTACTGGCCCTGACCATAGTTACAGCTCCACACGTCCCGCGCGCCGTGCACCTTGGAACAAACCGATAAGCTCAAGGACTGGCCCACCTTTCTGTTCTACATTTTTAAATGAAGTGCTGGCACTGCCTTTTTGGAAAAGAAATTGCGGCTTGGAACTCTCCACCTCGGCTCGGCACAAGCCATTGGTTCCCTGAACGGTGCAGAGTCCACCATTTGGAAAGGGAGGGACTGCAGTACCAACAACTTGTACAGGAGCACGGTCAGCTTCTGCACCTTAGGATGGTTGGACACATACTGTTGTCTCTTTCCAATTGTCTCGTTGAACGACTGCTGGCGCCATGAGTAGCGAGGAACAGGAGCATCTGGACCGGGAGATGATGGAAAAGACAAACAGCTCCCTTCTGCAGAGGTGGTGGAGCCTTGACTGGCTGCAATGGCATGCGTGCCACTGGGTGCTGCTGCTGCTGTTGCTGCGGCGGCAAGATGGACCACCACATCTGAGCCACGTTTCTCACCGGATGGTGATGCTGCATGTGTTGATGCAGGGCCATGGTGCCAACGTTAGCTCCCTGGCCACGCTTCACTTTATGCCCACAGATTCTACATATACCCATGTTCAGCTCCTCCGGTGTCTTAGCAAAAAACTGCCACACCGTTGAGTAGGTGGTTTTGCCGCCAATGCTCCGCACTGAGTGACTACTACCACTATTGCCTGAGTGAGCCCCTGTGCCGCTACTTTCTAGAACCTGCGAAGAGGGTTGTCTACCCCGTGGCTGTTTGGCTCCCAACCTCGCACTGCTGCTATCCTGCTGACTCACGGCCACACTGCCGACTTGCTGGCTGCGCCGCTGCCTGACGCGCAAGCTGACGCCCTCTTCTCCTGACTATGATGAAGCCCTTGCTTCACCTGGCTCCCAAGTGCGATCGGCTACATCATCATCGATTATTGTTTGATCTTCACTTCTGTCCTCCTCGATGGTCTTGGTATGCAGAGGCTGACCCCTCACAACATGGCCTCCCGCGCCACTCTCCACATCCGTACTTTTCCGCATACTGCAAGAAGTAGGGGATGTCGGCCCCACTTCTTCGCTGCCAAGTAGCTGCTGACTGTCCTCAAATTGTTCATCCTCGCTGTATAGTGGCACTGAGCCCAGACCACATACTAATTCTCAGGCTGAGGGAACCGAATGGTACAGAGGCGGGTTGTGGACAGGTGAGAGACGGTGAGCTGTTCCCGGGCCATGCCAACTAAGGGTTGTATCTGACGAACCCACTGGCTGGGGTTGTCAGATGTCATCTGGGATGAGGTTGAAGACCTAGTCAACCAATCAATAACCCTTGGTTTGGTGGTCAACACACGGCCACTAGATGGGCCCCCCGGCCGTTCTGGCCTCACCGAGTCCCCTGCTGTGACATCCCCTTACTGTGCTGCGACTGTGCCTGCTCCAGGAATGTTTGTGCCATTGCCACTCGCATGTGAAGAGCCTGCCACCTCTCTGTCTGACTTACTGTTTGTTCAAAAATTTACAGACTCTGTTTAATGAAGATATCTGTATATGATAAATACACACCCTGTATTTGACTCCAAATGAACCCACTAACATGCTTGGGTAACCCTTGGATATAAATTGCACTACAGAAATCACCAGGAAAAAATTAAAATTGTATTGGCGTGTTAAAAAAGCTGTGTATTTTACTGAATATGAAACCAAACAGGGGTTAATTAATTAACCCTTGAATATAAAAAAGCGCTCCAGAAATTACCAGAAAAATTTACTCGTATGTGGCGTTTAAAAACACTGTTTATTTTACTGAATATAAAAGCACAAACAAGCTTAATTACCCTTTGAATATAAATTGCGCTCCAGAAATCACCAGGAAAAATGTACTCGTATGTGGCGTTTAAAAACATTGTGTATTTTACTGCATATGAAAGCACAAACAGGCTTAATTAACCCTTGAATATAAAATGCGCTCCAGAAATGTCCAGGAAAAATTTACTGGTATGTGGTATAGAAAAACACCATGTATTTTACTGAATATAAAAGCACAAACATGCGTAATTAACCCTTGAATATAAATTGCACTCCAGAAATGACCAGGAAAAATGTACTCGTTTGTGGCATTTAAAAACACCTTGAATTTTACTCAATAGAAAAACCACAAACATGCTTATTTAACCCTAGAATAAAAATTGCGCTCCAGAAATGACCAGGAAAAATGTACTCATATGTGGCGTTTTAAAACACTGTGTATTTCCTGAATATAAAAGCACAAACATGCTTAAATAACCCTTGAATATAAATTGCGCTCCAGAAATGACCAGGAAAAATGTACTCATATGTGGCGTTTAAAAACACCGTGTATTTTACTGAATATAAAGCACAAACAACGCTTAATTAACCCTTGAATATAAATTGCGCTCCAGAAATGACCAGGGAAAATTTACTCGTATGTGGTGTTTAAAAACACTTTGTATTTTACTCAATATAAAAGCCCAAACATGCTTATTTAACCCTTGAATATAAATTGCGCTCCAGAAATGACCAGGAAAAATGTACTCGTATGTGGTGTTTAAAAACACCTTGTATTTTACTCAATAGAAAAGCACAAACACGCTTAAATAACCCTTGAATATAAATTGCGCCTCAGAAATGACCAGGAAAAATTTACTCGTATGTGGTGTTTAAAAACACCTTGTATTTTACTCAATAGAAAAGCACAAACATGGTTATTTAACCCTTGAATATAAATTGTGCTCCAGAAATGACCAGGAAAAATGTACTCGTATGTGGCGTTTAAAAACACAGTGTATTTTACTGAATATAAAAGCACAAACAGGCTTAATTAACATTTGGATATAAAATGCGCTACACAAATGAAGGGAGGAAAAATTTTGTCGGTAAAACCACTAACAGGCTTAATTAACCCTTGGATATTCAATGCGCTCCAGAAATGACCAGATGGAATTAAAATGTATATGGGGCAAAATTAGAATTGAATTACAATACCCCACAAACTGAATAAAAATGAGAACAGAAGAGGAGCAGTCTCTGACAAAAGCAGTGACACCCCCCCCTCCCCAACCCCGAATCGCTGTTAAAAGCAATTTCCTTTGTGTGAGATCTCTGCTGCTGCTGCAGCAGCCGGACGCTTTTGTCACAGCACAACGAGAGTAGTGTGAGGAGCGAGCATGGCGTCCGTACTTATAGTGCAGTGACGTCACAGAAGCCCGCCGGTCTCTGATTGGCTTGATGTCTGCACATGTCATTTATGGTCTTCCTTTCTTCCTCCAAGAGTTCTCTTCCCATGTCACGCCATGTGCTGGCGGCTATTTTAGCAATACAAAACACACTTTGTTCCCACGAATCACCCCAAACTTCTATTTCGTGCAGAACCCAAGTTTTCCTGAAATTCTAAACTAATTCCACTTCGTTAGAATCGATTCGCCCATCTCTACCGGACATACAGTGAAAATTAGTATAGTGATATTACAATTATTAGAATACATATCACAAGAACTGTGAACTCTGTCTATGATTGCACATCATTATTAGAATTACCTTACTTCTACTAAACCCATTCATAACAGTAACATTTAAAGTTGCTGCAATCCAAAGCTTTAAAGGAGTTGTCTCATTACGAGCTTTCAGCCTGTCAGTGTCCCTGGTAAGTTGAACTGAGGGGCGTGCTTCTTGGTCTGTCTGTCTGCTCCCTCTCCCCCCTCCCATCAGCACACAGGCAGCTACGTAACTTCTATACAGGGGGGGGGGAGGGGGGGGGGTTTGCTCTCAGAGTTCACCCTGTGTGTTTCTGCCTAGGTCTGTTGCAGGAGAGGGCTGATCTATGAGTGTGAAGTGGTGTGCTAATAGAGCAGAGAGGATGCAAGTGTTCCTATATCCCCTGCTTAGCTTACAAGTCTCCACATCTCCAGCAACAACAAGGGCAGTGTTACTATACTCAGGATGTGTCCCTAATACAGGAGAACATAAAGTATTCACATGCCTGATTTGTATAGTATTAGTATAGTTACAGCTCCACAGACACATCATGATTATAGTAACAGACAGGGTCACTGCTGTCACATCTATCTGTGTAGAGAGCAGGAGGAAGCAGGGACACACAGGGTTTAATCCAGGCAGTAAGGACACAGACGCCAGAGTCCTCCTCCCCCTCCAGAAGCATTCTGTGCTGGAGGGGCTCTCTGCTCCGACCTGTCTTCAAAGGTGATGAGTCATTCAGACCTGACAGCCAGTAAGATAAGGAACAACAGGTCGGCTGCTATAGAAATTTGAGAACCTGATGTAGTAATACTAACAGGGCTAGCTCAAAATCAGTAGGACATTTGTAATGAACATATATTGCAAAGCTGCTTGTTTTTTAAAGATCTTTAAATTAAAACCCAATCATTGTAGCGAGACAACCCCTTTAAGTTACTACTGTAATCTAAAAGGCACTCAAGAACTCAAAACTACTAAATATTGTTAAACAAAGTGACTTAAGGCTAGCATGATACAGAAGAATCTCCAATAGTATCACATCCATGATTTATAATTAACATATGTAGCCATGTATTATATTATACAGCACAGCAAGTTTCAAAATGTGAAAATTGTTTTTTAAGATTATACTTTCTCTTTAAACATTTTTCAAAATAATGCTTCCTATTTTGTTTTAAAAAGGAACAATGATGTATATGTCTTATCTTCTCCCAGTTATGCACTGCACATAAAACATCATAATGCAGTTTTTACGAGATAAAATGTATATAATTAGATTCACATTTTTGCTTTTACTGTGCCATCTATCATATCTACACAAAGGCATACACAATGCGGTGCAATTTTTACCTTGTTTATTTTTTAAGGCAAACAATTTTTCAAACTAAAATGAAAATAAAATGATATTTTCTAATGTCCTGTAGGTCTTGTATATCGCAGTTCTTTCTCTTCCATATCCAGATATGTTATGAAAAATAGTTATTATTTGATATATTGACCACAGTACAGACGTTTTTACATGTCTATAGCACAGAATGGAGGCTATGAAGAAATGTGCACAAGTAGAAAATGTATTATCTATCTACATGCAGAGAGCAAAAAATATCTATGTCTTAAAACACATCTGATAAAAGGCAAAATATATTACATAATTTATCACTGAACAGCATACATTAATTCACATAAGGAATGAGCTTTACATCTGTTGTATACATCTTAATATCTGCTAGAAGCTATTCAGACATATATCACAGCAGAGCCACCTCAAAAGCATAGGCTAAAACAGAGCAAAGTAAACTTAGTAAATACAATGGGCCTGATTTATCAAAACTGTCTAACAGTAGGAATGTCTTAGTTGCCCATAGCAACCAATCAGGACTTAGCTTTCATTTCTCCACAGCTGTTTCAAAAATAAAAGCTGAGCTTTGATTGGTTGCCATGAGCAACTAAGACATTCTTACTGTTAGACAGTTTTGATAAATCAGGCCCAATCTGTTTTTATCCAAATACAGTATGCCTTATTTGTGGGACATCATAGCTAAGTGTACTACGCTAGTCTGTCCTCCAAATACAGCATGTTTGGTTGAAAACAGACCAAATGATTTGGCTACATGGAAGCTAGATATCTGAGTTTCTTTTAGTATGTATTTTGACGTATATCGACAATGTAGTCTTGTTTGGAATGTGAACATTGCCTAAGTACTGTTATATTTAAGTATTATATAAAATGATGCAGTAAAACACTATGGTACTGTAGATGCATGCTGTAAAACAGTAAAACAATATTCATATTATTAAAAGCAAAACCTGTGTTTGTAAATACAGTATATAGCCACCATGTTGCATTCATGTGGTTGGCAACAGAATGATGGTTTACTATGCTGTCAACCACAACAGGAAGTTCTGGAAGTCTGTTGTTGGAAAGAGTACTTGAAAGAATGCTGGACCTAGACCTGGGAGGAACTGGGAAAGACCAGTGCTGGAAAGAGGACGTACATAGTGACACAGATGCACTGTGCTACCAAACTGAGTGTGAAGAGCCCAAGAAGGTGTTGAGAGACTAAAGTTTGATACCAATCAAGGATGGCAGAGACAGCCCTGCAGAGGTGATAGAAGAGAGAACTGTTGGCCTGTATAGATGCAGAGTAGATCTAAGGTCTGTACATCTGGATGCCAGCTTGTACCTCTGCAGGAGAGGCAAAGGGGCTAGAGGCTGTTGGAGAGAGGGTGAGCTGGAAGGAATGCAATTACTTGCCCACTAAAGTGGTGGTGGGCTAGATGTTAGGAAACATGTTGTGATCTTATAAAGAGATAAGACAGTTGCCTGCAGGGAGTTGCCGAAGTCTGTGAAAGGGTAGGGGTTTGGCCGCTTTGCAACACAGGACTTTGAGGAGAGTCATAGAGCAGAAAGTGAGCTAGAGTGAACTAAATTATCCTGGGGCTAGGAATGTTTGGGGTCTGAGGGGAATGAAGTAAATAAAGTAATTTTAGTGGCCAAGCTGTGGCTCTTTTCCACAACTCGACAGCCCAACCTGCACAAGTAAATATATTGACTATAATTCCCTACCAAAATCTGTGTTCTATTGACAAAATCCACCCCTGCCTGTGAATGAGATTTCAGCTATCCTCTTTTTATGCAAAATTTATTATGCAGATTTTTTTCCACTGTCATGGGAAAAGAAAATCTGTCTCATAAATAAGTAGCAAACCATTTATTTTTTCATAATCCACACAGAAGTGACAAGGATTAGCCGCACTGGATGATGACGGTTCTAATCCTCATGCGGATCTGCAGCATTAATTGTCATTCTCAAATTTCTGCTGTAAAAATACAGATCAGATTTTAATCTAAAATGCGAACATAGCCTAGGTTATTCAGTCCAGCGGTAAAGGATCCTAGGACATAGGCTCCAGCAGTAATGGTAGTTAAAACAAACTAATCTATTTCATCTGTTTAGGTTATGAATCCTGACAATGATAGAAAATTAAGTAGAGAACTTTACTGGATCATGGGACTGCATATTGGTATCATGTGTTCTACTGACAAAATCCACCCATGCCTGTGAATGAGATTTCAGCTATCCTGTTTTTATGCAAAATTTACTATGCAGATTTTTTTCCACTGTCATGGGAAAAAAAAATCTGTTTCATAAATAAGTAGCAAATAGTGTTGAGTGAGTTTTATCGTCTAGGTTGACATCGGCAAGGGTGTTATGGTGATCGAAATTTCCAGATCATGCGATAATTAAGGTTAAAATCTGAGCATCATCTATTAAGATCGCGCCTTTTTGGGCGCTTCCTGTAATTTTGGCGGCCACAAATCAGATTACAGAATAGAGCAGGGTGAGATTTTGGGGGCGACGTCATGACTGGGATGTGTATGGTTTTGCGATTGGCTGGAAAAAATCACATGACCTCGTTTTACATAGAACAGCGTTTCCTGTTTCAGCCTCATTTGTCTCTCAGCGTCTCATAGGGATAGGAAACTGCGCTCTCCCTGTGGCCAACAGCTCAGCAAATTAGTCTATTTCTGCACAGAGAAACCTCTACTATTACTGTGATCCTTCCAATTTAGTTATATTAGAGATTTGAAGATTTTATGTAGTTAGCTAGAGAATTTTAAAGCAGCATCAAACGCTGTAAATTCCCGGCGGGGGAGCAGGGGGGGGGGGCCCCCGGGCGAACACAGACAAACACAATCTATAAATAACACTGGATAAATTTCAACAAGACTTAGTGTATAAATTGTAGTGGAATATCGTTATAATTAAAAGTTTGCTATTGGAAAAAAATTTCCTGGATATTGGGCAGGCCTGAACTTATATTGGATACACATCATTTCTAGTAACTGCAGGTCTCTTTGTTAGGTGCAAAACTCCACTTTTATTATCAGTATACATTTCAGATATGTGTTCATTTTAATTTACCATTACACCTGTGACTGTTGATATATCCACCTTGCAGTTAAATTACAATCCAGCAATCTTTTAGTCAGCACAGGTTGTTTGTTGCCAAAAATACCGTGTATCATACGAAAAAATAACAGTTAAGTGTTTTTTGACTTTTGCGCACCCAGCATTGTTCATTGACGCAGCATCCACGTAAATCTTTATACAGCAATTCTATATTCACCACAGGTGAATTGTAAGGTGCAAGAAATACCGTTTAGTATACCAAAAAAAAAACAGTTACGTGTTTTTGACTTTTTCACACCCCAGGTTTGTTCATTGACGCAGCATCCACGTAAATCTTAAAATAGCAATTCTATATCACCACAGGTGAATTGAAAGGTGCAAAAAATACGTGTATCATACGAAAACATAACAGTTACGTGTTTTTTGACTTTTGCACACCCAGCATTGTTCATTACGCAGCATCCACGTAAATCTTAAAACAGCAATTCTATATTCACCACAGGTGAATTGAAAGCTGCAAAAAATACCGTTTATTATACCAAAACATAACAGTTACGTGTTTTTTGACTTTTTTCGCACCCAGCTTTTTTCTTTGACGCAGTTTCCACGTAAATCTTAAAACAGCAATTCATAGTCACACAGGGAATTGAAAGGTGCAAAAAATACCGTGTATTTCAAAAATAACAGATACGTGACTTTTTTCCCCCTTTTTTTTAAATTGGGTCAGACAGGTTTAATGGGCATACTGCGGTCCAGGACAGGTTTTTAGTCAAATGTCCAGTTTTAAAAACTAAAATGGTGGTTGAAAGACTCCCTTTTTTCGGTTTTTTTAAACTGGGGGTCTTTCAGGGTTTGGGGCTATGCTGCTTCCCGGACAGGATATTTAAAGTCCCGTTCTAAAATTTAAAAAATTTCTGCCTTCTGGCTTTTTTTAAATTTTTGGGGATGCAGGTTTAACCCCAAGGACCCGGGGTTTTTTTTGGGTGACCTTCGTTTTTTTCCCCCCCCTCGCCTTCTGAAACATAAATTCTTTTTTTTTCCACTATAAGACACATGAGGGCTTTTATTTTGCGGGGCAAGATGTAATTCTAATGGTTTTTTTTACTATACTATAAATATCTGGGAAACCGCAAAAAAAAATTTTAATGGGGCAAATTGGAAAAAAAAAAATTTTTTTTCGCCATGTTTGCGGGGTTTTGCTTTTACGGGGGTTAATCTTTTTGGTAAATATAATGGTTTCTGTTTCTTCAGGGTTTTTAGCATCCGGGAATACCAAACTGTAGGGGTTTCCCCTTTTGTTTTTGGGACCTTAAAAAAAAAAAATTCCCAAACATTTTTATTTTTAAAATTTTTGGGCCAAAAGGCGCCATTTTGCCCGCGACCAATAAATTTTTTTGTACAACAAAACCCTTAGGACGTCAGTGAGGGGGCTTTTTTTTTTTGCGGGCTAAAGTGTATTTTTTTATGGGTAGCAGTTTGGAAATTCATGCGCCCTTTTTTGATATTTTTTTCCATTTTTTGAGTGACTTTTAAAATTTAAAAAAAAAACGAAAATTTTTGGCCTTTTTGGGAATTTTTTTTCTTCTAGGTGTTAGCTTTAGGGGGAAAAAATGATGTTATATTTTTAAAGATGGGGATTTTTTTGGACGCGGCGATCCCAAAAAATATGTGTAACTTTTTTTATTATTTTAATGATTTTATTTGTAAAATGGGGGAAAGGGGGGTGTTTTAAACTTTTAATACTTTTTGTTTTTTTTTTTACCCTTTAAAACTTTTTTTTTTTTTTTTTTTTTGTAAAAATTTAGGCCACCTGTGGTACTTGACCCCTAGGTGGCCTTCGATTGTTTTTTAATCCTAATGCATTGCATAGGCAATGCATTAGGGTTGGGACAAAGATTTGGGGGTTTCCCCCCCTTTCTGTCTGCGGGCGGAAATGGGGGCAAAACCCGGGCCCGGGGGGAAGTGACGGGGGCCTTCCCCAAAGGGTCCCCCCCCCAATTTGGTGATCGGATCGGCGCAGCATAGCTGGCTGATGGATCAAGCCCGGGTCGGTGCGCTGGCCCCCGATCGGCCCCTTAATTCAGGGCGCCCCCCGGCCCTCTTTGCCGGGGCCTGATGGGTAAAAAGGCCAGGGGGGAGCCACCCGGGCCCCGGGGGTTACTGCCGGGGGGTTAGCGGCGATTTTCCGCCCAAAACCCGGGCTGTGCGGGGGGGTCCGGGGGGATAAACCCCCCAAAGCCCTTTGCGGCCCCGGGGCGTACTCATACGCCAAGGTCGTTTTAAGGGGTTAAGGGGCAGGCTTTTGGTAAAAGAAGGGATAGTGAATGGTCTGTGCTTTTTTCTGTGATTTTTTAAAACCTAAGTGTGTTGCCAAAGTGTGCACGTACCCTTTGACTGTTGTGGATGTTTTTTCGCTTCTCCAGCCTTGTTGGGGTTTAATAATGTGGTGTTGTTGTCCCCCATGACTTTAATGGTAAGCTCAAAATCGATGCTACATCGAAAAACCTTACGATAGGGCCCCCGACTATGACTATCGCTCGATTCGATCCCAAAACGCAATCGCTCAACACTATTTGAAACCTTTTATTTTTTTCATATCAACAAAAAAGGGGACAAGGTTAGCCGCACTGGTGAGGGGTTCTAATCCTCATGCGGATCTGCAGCATTAATTGTCAGTCTCAAATTTCTGCTGTAAAAATACACATCAGATTTTAATCTAAAATGCGAACATAGCCTAGGTTATTCAGTCCAGTGGAAAGGATCCTAGGACATGGGCTCCACGGGTCGGGGCCCGGGGGCGGGGTAGGCAGAGGTAGGAGTTTGCCTAGAGCACCTCCTCTGCCTGCCCCAAGGGGCGTAGGAGGGGCCCCGAACCCCCCGGGGTCCAGGCCGTGCCAGGGCCTGGAGCTCGGGGTTCTTTAGCTGTATGTGCGTCCGCTGGGGGCACTAGAGTGAGGGCTTCTGCGGACAGAGAGCGAGGCTCCCGCTCCACAGACAGTGCGGAGGGCTACGGGTCCCAAAAATGCGGGGCCGGGGTATTAAAACGTAGGGGCCCACCGCGGGGCCCCTTTCGCCCCGTGGGCAGGTGGATGAAGTGATGTATCGCGACGCTGCCTGTCCTGGGCCGCCCATGACTGTGCGCCCAGGAGCTGCCCGGAGGAGCGTCCCGCGCTGGGGGCGGGGGCCCGAAGAGGCGGGCCGAGCCGGGAAGAAGTAAGGTGGATAAATGTTATTTTTTTTTAACTGCCTTTTGTCCCCCTAAATATGCCTCCCTTTTGTGCCCCAAAAAACTCCCCTCCCCTCTGTGCCCAAATATACTGCCTGCCTCAGTCCCCTTTATATACTCCCTCCCTTCTGTGCCCTTATTTTACTGCCTGCCTCAGTCCCCTTAAAATTCCCTGCCTCTGTGCCCTATATATTTGGCCTCCCTCTGTGCCCCTATTATTGCCTTTTCTCAGTCCCCCGATATATGCCCTGCGCCCAGTCCCCAAAATATCTCCCCTCCCTTGTTCCCCCTTTATACTGCCTGCCTCAGTGCCCCTTATATTCCCTGCCTCGGGGCCCCTTTATATTGCCTGCCCAGTGCCCCAATATCGCCTCCCTCTGGACCCTATATACTGCCTGCCTCGTGACCCTATTTTACTGCCTGCCTCGGCCCCCATATATTCCCTGCCTCTGTCCCCCTTTTATACTGCCTCCCTCGTGCCCTATAAAATTTCCTCCCTCTTGCCCCTATTTATTTACTGCCCCTCCCCCTATATACTGCCTGCCTCCCCCTAATATTGCCATGACCCCAATTGCCCCTACCCTATCCAAATTATCCCTTTGAGGCCCCTATATTTATATATCTGTTGTCAAAAGGGGTACAATATCTATTACCTGCCTGATTTAAGGAGACATATATATCTTTATACCTGCCCTGACAAAGAGGGCATATCTATAAAACCTGCCAAAATTTAATGGGGCCCACTATATTTACCCCCAAAATTGGGGGGGAAATAAAACCTGTCTAATGCGGGGCCCTATATAGCTTCCTTCTGAGGGGGTTTATATACCTGTCAACTGCGGGGCCCCCAATATACCCTTCCTATCTGAGGTGATGTATATACCTGTCAAACCCTGAGGGGATTTTATATACCTAAAAGTAAGGATTGCGGGAAAAAAGTGAGGATTCAAAGGGATATTTGTGTCCAAATCTGCAGGGAGAGTTTTGGCCGGGAAAAACCCAGAAATTGAAGGGGGAAACCAGAGGGGGAAGAGAAGGGAAGGGGGAACGACGCTGATCAAAAAGGCGTTTTCCTGTGAGTTAAAAAATTTTAACTGCAGTGTAACCCTTAAGGGCCAAAAACGGGAAAAATTTCGGGGCCCCCCATACGGGCGAAGCCCTCCCCCCCCCGAAAACCCCGCCCCCAAAAACCCCAAAATCGCCCCCCCCAGCAAAAAAAACGGCCTCAAAGGACAAAAAATGCGCCCATTTTACCAACTAATACGTGTGCAAAAAAGAAACTGTATTGGGGTAGTACAATAGAAGTGGCACCCCCATCTGTTTTCCCCACTTTATCATAACACAGGGCTAAATAGCTCCCCCAATATCCCCCTCCCCCCACATACAATTTTTCCCCTCCCCCACATACAATACCCCCCTCCACCCACATACAATATCCCCCTCCACCCACATACAATATCCCCCTCCCCCCAAACATACACTATCCCCCCCCAAACCCAAATTTACATTTCCCCCCTCCCCCACTTTCAATATCCCCCCCCCCCCCCCACATAAAATTTACCCCCCCCACCCACTTTACAATATCCCCCTCCACCCACTACAATATCCCCCCCCACCCAATACAATATCCCCTCCCCCACTACAAAAACCCCCTCCCCCTACTACAATACCCCCCTCCACCCACATACAATATCCCCCTCCCCCCAACTACAATATCCCCCTCCACCCACATACAATATCCCCCTCCACCCACAAAACAAAAATCCCCCTCCACCCAAATCCCAATTATCTCCCTCCACCCACATACAATATCCCCCCCCCCCCACATACAAAAAACCCCACCCCCCCCAAACAATATACCCCTCCCCCCCACATACAATTTTCCCCCCAAACCCACATACAATACCCCTCCCCCATTTCAATATCCCCCTCCACCCACATACAATTTTCCCCCTCCCCCCAAACATAAAATTATCTCCCTCCCCCCCACTTTACAATATCTCCCTCCACCCACAAAACAATTTCTCCCCCCACCCAAATACAATTTCTCCCCCTCCACCCACTACAATATCCCCCTCCACCCACAAAAAAACAAAAATCCCCCTCCACCCACATACAAATCCCCCTCCCCCCACATACAATATCCCCCTCCCCCCAAAGACAAGATCCCCCCCCACCCACCATAAAAATCCCCTTCACCCCCTATCAAATCCCCCCCCAAACCCAATAAAAATTCCCCTTCCCCCTCCACCCACATACATACCCCCCCTCCATGTTTCCCCTTGGTCCACCCCCCCTTTCACCACCTTCTAAAATAAACCCACCCAAAAAAGTAAGTGACCTCCCAAACCCCCAGCTCAGGTATAAACCTTTCAACACCGCCAAAATAGAGACCACATAGAGGTCAGAACCACTCAGGTCACATCACATTACAGTGAATACAGCCTGATCCAATTTAGAAGCAAAAAACCCCTGAAAAACAGGGAAACCCCCCGGGGATGTCCCTTTCTGAGGAGTTTGTTTTTTATTTCCCTTTTTTTTTCGCATCCGTTCCACACCGCCATGATGAAATTGTTCCCCGGGGCCCCAACTCAAACCCTCAGAAATTATACACAAAAAATTTTAAAACCTCAATTTTCAAGAATTTTTTTAACCCATTTTCCCAAACCCCTGTACAAACTTCCCAGGGGGGGTGGAGGGGCGGGGGCAAGCCATAACTTAAAAGGGCCCAGTTTTCCTAAGGGGTTGGGGGTGGATGGGAGGACTAACCCCCCCGGAAATAATGCACAGCTATGGGCTGCTCCCCTAACAATTAAAATTACCAGGTAGGTAGGCAAATGGGAAAAAAAGGCCCCCCGGGAATTTGGGTAGGGGCCCCCCATTTAGGTAGGTTTTAAACCCCCCCGGAATAAGGTTTGGTAGGCCAGCCCCAGGTTGGGTTTGGGGGGTACCCAGCCAAGGTTTCCCCCTTTTGTTTGTAGGGGGTCAGGGCCCTCCCTTTTGGGGGTTAAAGGGGTTTAGTCAGGGCCCCCCTTTTGGGGGTTAGGGAGAGTCAGGGCCCCCCCTTTTGAGGTTAGGGGGAAGTCAGGGCCCCCTTTAAGGTTTGGTAAAGGGAAAGGGGCCCCCCTTTAAGGGGGGTTAGGTTTCCCCGGGCCCCCCTTTTGATGTTAAGCAGGAAGGGCCCCCTTTAGATATAGGGAGCCAGGGCCCCCCTTTTGTTATAGGCGCGCCGGGGGCCCCCCTTTTTAAATAGGCAGCCCAGGGACCCCCCCCCTTTGTGAAAAGGCAGTCCCGGGCCCCCTTTTGTGATAGGGACGCCGGGGCCCCCTTTAGTGAAAGGCAGTCAGGACCCCCCCTTTTGGAAAACAGGTTTCCCCGGGAACCCCCCTTTTTTGTTTTGCAGTGCCAGGGGCCCCCTTTAGTTTATTTGGCGTCAAAGGGCCCCCCCTTTAGTGATAGCAGGGCACGACCCCCTTTAGTGTAGGCCCCGGGCAGGGACCCCCTTTTTGTGAAAAAGGCCAAGTCAGGGGGCCCCCCTTTTGTGATAGGCAGAGGGCCAGGGCCCCCTTTAGGGTAGGGGTCAGGGCCCCCCTTTTTTGAAAAAAGCAGTGCCCCGGGGGCCCCCTTTTTGATAGGGGAGTGCCGGGGGGCCCCCTTTAGTGTTTGGCAGTCAGGGCCCCCTTTAGTGATAGGCAGTCAGGGGGTCCTTTTGTGGAATTTGGCATCACGACCCCCTTTAGGATAGGCAGCGCCAGGGAAACCCCCCCCTTTTGTGGGTAGGCAGTCACGACCCCCCTTTTGTGATTTGGCAAATCAGGGCCCCCTTTAGTGATAGGCAGTCAGGGGCCCCCCTTTTGTGATAGGCAGCGCCAGGGGCCCCCTTTTTGAGATTGGCAGCAGTTTCCCCCTGGGATTTTTAAAAAAAAAACCCAAAAAAATCACTTACCCCGAGGCCCCGGGCCTCCCCCTCCCGAGCTGGGCCCCCGGCCCCCCTGCCGCCCCTTTTCATAGGCAGCGCAGTGAAGTGACGGGGGCACCCCCCGGCCCCCCTACGCCCCGGGAGGGAGGGGCCCGGCGCCCGGTAGGCTGAAGGCCTAATGCATTCAGCCTGCCAGGCAATCACGGAGCGCAGCGCTAGTGGCGCTGCGCTCCGCTGAAAACACGCGCAGCCCCGGGATCGGGGACATTAGTCCCCAGCTCCCGGGCCCGGTCTCTGGGCGTCGGGACGCAGGCCCGGCGGCAGAGACCGAAGGATCCCCGCTGGCCGGCCCGGGAGCGACGGCACTGCCTCCGGGGCCTCCCGCAACTCGGGGCCCACACTGTTGGGCCCAGGCAGAGCCTGGTTGGGGCGGCCGCGCCGCCGGGCCCCGCTCTGCCATGAGGAATAAGGGGCCCGCTTGCCGCGGGCCCCCTTATTCCCCCGGGGCCCCATACGGGAGTACCGGTTGTACCCCCTGTATGGCGGCCCTGATCACTTATATTTCTGCAGAGCATCTAAATACGACTAGTATCTACCACTATATGGTCCCTGTATGATGGTAATATATGTCTTCAGAGCCTGTGTACAGCTGATGTCACATGTGGGGGTTGGGTTCGGTCAGGGTCTGACAGGATTACTTGATCCTTAAGTAGCAATAGTTCTGGGTCTTGGTCTTGTAGGAGTGTTTTTTAGTAACAATCATTTGTCTGGTAGATTTGCTCCATGTATCGGTGGATTATTTAGTGACTGTTATTTAGGGGTATTACACGGTCATACGGAGGGGAGCACTTTTGAAAAAACAGATTTGTCAAGGCTGATTTTCATTGTACAGCGACTGCTGAGGCGATGGATGGGATCTATGTGGGCTACGCGGAAACTTAGTGACAGGCACAGAAGGTGTGTCTATGTCACGATACACGCTGCAGTTCACAAAAGTGGTGTGAAAAATTCCATGTGAACCCAGCCCTACTGAGCACAATGTAACACAGAGGGCCGGGCCTCGGATTTTTTAGGACCCTAGCAACGCCCCTGGGTGCAGGTATGACTGGTAAGAAGTTACTAAGTGGGAACGAGTAACTGGTGCAGGGGGGAGAGAGGTGCAGGGGAGAGAGTAACTGGTGCAGGGGGGAGAGGGCCTGGCGCAGGGGCGAGAGGGCCTGGCATTGGGGAGATAGGAATTGGGGGGGGGGGGGTGCAATTTTTTGGGGAGCGAGGGGGGGGGGGCGCCATTGGCTGTACTTGCCTAGAGCACCAAAATGCCTTGTCCTGGCCCTACCAGCAGTAATCGTAGTTATAACAAACTAATCTATTTCATCTGTTTCGGTTATGAATCCTGACAATGATAGAAAATTAAGTAGAGAACTTTACTGAATCATGGGTCTGCATATTGGTATCAGGCAAAGAGTGATAGTGAAAGTCATCATGGTTTGATTAAAGAGGCATGAATAAGGTGTCTATTACTGAAATAGTACTAGATCAAGTAAAAGAGGTCAGACTATGAATCATTTTCAAATCAAAAGTCAGGTGAGTAATATGTAATATAATATGTAGTGTTAATAACATAACAAATACCTTTATAAATATTTTTGGTCTCTATGTGTCCTCTTTGGTGCTACTTCTAATTTGTCACCCTGGTGGTGGGCTCCGGAAAAAATAAGTCCTCTTCCCCCTCTGGCAGCTGACAATATAGTCCTTTCTTACTTTCACTTCAGAAGGAGCCTTCTCAGCTATAATGCCCTGAGGTTTCTACACTGACAAGCCAAAGGCTATGTCCAGGGTTGGACTGGGACTAAAAAGCAGCCCGGCACTCATACCATACCAGCCCACATACAAAATGACCCCCACATGCGGAAAAATAGCAATAAGCAATGTGTGCAGTAGTAAATGTAGTTTTATTTGTCACATTTCCTCCACCCTTTAAATATATAAACTAGGCCATCGATACCAAAAAGGAACTAAGTGAAGAACAAAGAAACATCTAATCACTTGGTTAGGGACAATTGTACATTACCACTATATAAGCGCTAATCTAAACAATATTACCATCATACTGTGACCATATATTGGTGAGATACCAGTTCTACACAAGCAGAGTATTGTCATGCTGCAGACCATACAAGAGAATACCACACCAATTAATGACAGGCAGATTACATAACTATTAAAGACGACCTGTCACATCTCCTGATATTTCTGTTTTAGCAAATACTTGTATTATCTATGAGATAACAAATCTGGAGTATCTTTTCATAGAACTATTCATTTTTTGTTTCTCTGTTATTCCTCCTGGAACTGTATGAATTAAATCAACAACCAATCCCTTTGTCAAAGGGAAGTATACAACCAACGCTGGCAGGACAATAGGGGCACATATTATAGGCTGGGGGGATGGTAACATTCAGTTGTCTGGGTTACACAGAGACTTTCTGTAGCACTTTTACAATTTTAGTGACAGTTGCAGTGCATATGATCGCAGGCAGCTTAATGTATTGTATGTCTTTTTACTGCAGGTGTAAATCAATAGTTAATTTTAATTACTTGCACCACAAAAAAAAACTTTGTGTACACCAGGATTTAATCATACATTTTCAGGGGGAATAACAGAGGAACATAATAACACAGTGTTCCACTGTAAAGATGCTCCAGAATTGTTGTCTCGTATGTGATATAAGGATTTACTATGTCAGGAGAGCCGACAGCTCCTCCAAAAATCCAATGACTCACAGGTGAGGTGTTCTTTGATTATAGACGTTCCTTTTCATTTCTCTTCCATCTGCCCAAACTGCCATGATGACTTCTCCTGAAGACTCTAGAATTTTCTTGAATTCTTTGGCCTCTCATTTCTGTAGCAGTTCCCAGCCTCTATAGCAACACAGAAAAAAAATCAAAACCCGGATCATAGTAAAAAAAAAATAAAAAATTCAGAGCAGACAAAAGGGAGCAAGAGATTGCATTAACTAGTCCTACAGTCAGCTTCTTCCTAGTCTGCAATAGCTGATAACAGGGAGTAAGCAGCACACTTTAACCTCTTCTACAGTACACTCACTTTCTGGATCTGATGTTCAGTGACTGTTAGGCTATGTTCACACGGCTTAATTGCGGGACGTAATTACGCCCCGCAATTACGCCGTGTGGACGGGGTGGGGCGGGACGGGGAGTAAGCAGGGGGCCGGCACTTTCGCCGGCCCATAACTATCACTGCTAGCGGCGCGTATACCGCTAGAAAGTGACATGTCAATTATCTCCCCGCCCGGCGAATTTCCCGCCGGGGCGGGAGGGACTAATCCATAGTTCCTATGAGAACTGTGAATTACCGTAATGAAGGGGCCGTTTTCGGCCCTAATTGGCGCACTTCGGCGCGTAATTACGGACCGAAATAACGGCCCATTATAAGCCGTGTGAACATGCCTTTACTGCAGCACCCCAACCATGGAATGGGAAAAAATAGATTTTTTTTTTTTTTTTATGGAGTTCACTGTGTGGTATAAATTGCACATTATGTTTATTCTGTAGGTCGGTGAGAGTCCAGTAATACCAAAATTATATGGTTTTCATTTTGTTTTACTCCTTTTGAAAAAGCAAAAAAAAAAAAAACTGACTTTTCAATTTTCATTGCACTTTACATTTTCTAAGACCAATAACTTGTTTTGTTTCTTCATCTGTGAACCAATGTGGGGGCTCCTATTTGCAGGCCAAATTGTGGCTCTATTACGATCATTTCGGGATACATGCAACTTTTTCATCACTTTGAATTAAAATTTTTGGGTGGTTACGCAATAAAATGAAACTTTGGCGTTGGGATTTTTTTTTCTGCAGCGTTCATTGTGCAGAATTAATAATATTCTTCACACGATTATGGTATTTTTAATTTTCTGCAGGATAAATAACACTATTGTCCTATCACTCCATCAGTTTGATTTGGCACTTTGGTTGGGGTTCTCATAAATATCCCCAAAACTCCCAAAAACATGTACGTTCTAACAGATACAATAAAAATGTCCCGGACATACACTGTTTTTTAGCATATGTTTGACTTCCATTATTTTCAGGTTTTTTTTAAATTAGCCTTTCCATTGGTGTATGTATCCTTTACAAGTGTAGACACATACACCAGTGTAAGTTTTCCATTGACATACAGGTTTAAAAAGTATACTGTAACGTATATGGAAAACAATTGAAGAAAAAATTTGTATTTTTTAAATAAAAAAAATTTATATAAAGCGTGAACTTATTAAACTTTTTTAAAAAAAAATATCAACAACAAAAGACAATTACCACCAAGGGGCCCAAGGCATTTTAGGAGAAGGCAGCTCACCAAACCTTTTTGAAAAAAGGGTTCTTAACCAGGGCTCGCGGGTCCCTTTTGCTCAATTTGTGAAAAATCATACTTTGGGATTACCAAAACGTATGTTAAAAGGTGAAAATTTTGGGTAAACCCATTTTAAAATTCTGGCAGAGATAAATAGGGGTTGGGGTTTTCAAAAAAAAATTAAAAAAAAAAAACTTGGCTTTTCGCATGGGGCCCATAGCCCGATGTCCCCCCCATCGATAAGGTTTTTCGATATTTCGATCACCCGCCGAGACCTTTTAAAGTCTATGGGAGACAACAACACCTTCATTTTTAAACCCCCAAAACCGGGTTTGGAAAAAGCGGGAATTAAACCACAACATCAAATGGAAAAACGTGCTACATCTTGGGCCCACAACCTAGGCTATAAAAAACACGAAAAAAAAAGTCACACCCCAATTCACTATCCCTTTTTTGTCCCAACAGCATGCCCCCTTAAAGGGGGTTGTCTCCTACAATGTTTGGGGTTTTTTTAATTTAAAAATTTTTAAAAAAAACCCAACAGTTTTTCCCAATATATGTTCTTTACAAATGTCCTACTGTTTTTTGAGCTACCCCTTTTAGTTTACTACATCAGCTCCTCAAATCTCTATAGCAGCAGACCGTTATCCTTATTTTAAACTGGCTTTCAGGCTAAAATGACTCATCCCCTTTTGAAGACAGGGGGGAAGCAGAGAGCCCCTCCCCCACAAAAACTTCTGGAGGGGAAAGGAGGGGGAGGAGGACTCGGGCGTCTTTGTCCATGAAAGCCGGATTAACCCTGTGTGTGCCTGCTTCCTCCTCCTCCCCCTAAAACCGATAGTTTGGACAGCAGTGACCCTGTCTTTTCTATAACATGATATGTTTTTTTGGAACTGTAAACTATACTAATACTGTACAGATCAGGGCATTTTGAAAAACCTTTATGCTCTCCTGTATTAAAAACCTGAGTATAGTAACCCCCTTTTCCCTTTGGGTTGTTGCGGAGATTTTGGAGACTAAAACCCTAAAGGGGATATGGGGAACACAGCATCCTCTCTCCCCTTTTAAACCCATACAAAAGCAGCTTCACTTTCCTCTCTAAAACCCCTAATCAGCCCTCTCCTGTAACAGACCAAGGGCAGGCACACACAGGGGAACTCTGAGAGCAAACCCCCTCCCCCCCCCCACCTTATAGAATTTAAAGTACTGCCTGTTGCGGGAATGGGGGGGGAGAGGAGCAAAAACAAAAGACCAAGAAGAAACGCCCCTAAATTTTTAAACTTCCCGGGGACACTAAAAGGGCTAAAAACCCTGGGTAATAAACCCAACCCCTTTTAAAAACCTCATCCCCCCACAAATTAAAAATCCCAAAAGGGGCATTTTTAAATTTGAACCATCTTTTTACTTGAATGGACATTAAAATTTTCCCCTTTCCCCTGGAACGCAGCATGACCCTAAAAACCTGCATAAACCCCAGATTAAAAAGTGCCGGAAGAAAGTACCCTTTAAACCACCATTTTAGTTGAACTGGACATTGAAAAACCCCTGTCCTGGACCGCAGCATGACCCTAAAGGCCTTTTTTCCCCCACCCCTTTTTTTCGCCCCGGATTTGCCGACGATTGACGATCGTAAACCGTCGGCAAATCAGCCCCAAAAAAAAGTCACGGGCCTTTTTCTATTGATTTCAATAGAAAATCCTCGTCGTTCCCCCAAACGACGCGTATTTCCCGGGCCCCGGATTCCGCCGCGAAATTGAGGGACGGCAACCCGGGAGGGAAAAAACAAGTGAAATGCCCAATTATTTACGGACGGTTTTAAACCCCCCTACAATAATTAGAGGGTTTAATCCGTCGGGAAACTTTTAAAAAATACGTGCCAATTTTAGTGTCATTTATTTGCAACGGGATTTTTCCAACTGATTTCGGAACGTTTTAAAACATGGGAAATTTTCTGTTTAAAAATATGTTCTGAAATAACCCCGTGGAAAAAAAGCCTTAAACCTTCAAACCCACAAAATTAAAAATTCCGGGAAAAAAGGATTTCTTTTCCAACCCCCATTTTAGTTAAAACGGGAACATTGACTAAAACTGCCCGGGACCGCATATAAACCTTTAAAACCCCTGTCTGCCCCCCAAATTTTTAAAAAAGTGCCAAAAAAAGGATCTTTCAACCACCAATTTTAGTTGAACTGGACTTTAAAAAAACCCTGTCCTGGCCCGCAGCCTGCCCCTTTAAAAACCTTTCCCTAAACCCCAAATTAAAAAGTGCCAAAAAAGGGAGTTTTTCAACCACCATTTTAGATTAAATGGACTTGACTAAACGCCCCGGGAAACCGCAGTAAAAACCATTAAACCTGCCTGACCCCCGAAAAAAAAGGGTTTGGCCGGGAAAAAGGAAACCCCCTTTCAACCACCTTTTTTTTTTTGAACTGGACTTGACTATCCCTGTCCGGGAAACCTAGTATGACCATTAAACCTGTCTGACCCCCAATTAAAAAGTCCCCGGAAAAAGGATTTCTTTAAACCCACCTTTTATTTGAACTGGCCCATTGACTATACCTTCCTGGCCCTGCAGTATGCCCATTAAACCTGTCTGCCCCCTTAAATTTTAAAAAAGTGCCAGAAAAAGAGTTTTAAACCCCCAATTTTAGTTAAACTGGACATTAAACTAACCTGTCCTGGCCCCGCAGTTTTGAACCTTTAAAACCCCGGCCCTGACCCCCAAAATTAAAAAGTGCCGGAAAAAGGTTTTTTCCCCCAAACCTTTTTAGTTGAACGGGACTTTGGGACTAACCTGTCCGGGAACCGTAAAATGACCTTTAAAACCCTGTTTTAACCCCAGAAAAAAAAGGGCCCGGGAAAAAAGGGTCTTTCAACCCCCCATTTTATTTTGAACTGGACATTGACTAAACCTGTCCTTTTCCACAGCATGACCCGGGCCCGGGATTAAAAGTGGGTGCGGGAAGCCCAGGCTAACCCCCGTCATCTTTTAACACCCCAGGTTTAAAATGACCTGTTTGACCCAGAAAACAAAAAAACGTGGGTGCTGAAGCAGAGTGGGGAAGCGGAAGTGTGAGAACTCCAGCCTTCCTCAGTAAACATTCAAGACCTGGTAGCCTTCCCCCCTTTCCGTAAAAGTGGGGGCCCAAATTGAGCTTAAACTTGGAAATACGGGTTTGGTTAACGCTCCTTTACCCCCAAGGCCCCCTTTTTTCCTTGGCATTTTTTTCTCTTTTTTAACTCAACGGGGCTGGAGGAAATGGCCCTCTTTTATTTTTTCCCTCGGGCCCCTTTGCTCCATACCCCATGTCCTCTGAATAACCTACACCTTGGTCAATTTTTTCCTGTACCCCCCTTGTACAATTCAGGGGAATTTTTTTAACAGCTTTTTTTGGGTACTTTCAAGTTTTTTAGTAGTTTAATTCGAAAACCCCTTTTTAAAAATTTAAGATGGAATCCCACCATGTCTTTTTTTCTTTTTTTTTTAATTATATTAAAGGGGTTTGTCCCAATAAAAGGGTTTGATAGCATGTTAAAGATAAAGCAAAAACAAGTCTTTTTTTGCAATATTTGTCCATTAACAGGGGTCCAAACCTATTCCTTTTCGACAGAAACCATCCCCCTTTAACCCCAACTTTTTGACAAGGGGGTGAAGAAAAAATTCCCCTGTTAGAAAAAAATTTTTTTTATAATGGGAACCCCTGTAGTAAGTTTCATGTCACAGAAAAAAGGCCCCCCCAAAAATTAAAAACATGACCCATGACCCATTTTGGGAACAATTGTGAAAACCAAAATGTCTTTTTAAAAAAACATTTTTTATAATAGAAAACCCTGTAGTATAGCGCATACACACCCAAAATCCCCCCCAAAAAATTTCAAAACATGACCATGGGGCCATTTTGGGGGACAATTGGGAAGAACAAATTCTTTTTAAGAAACAAAATTTTTTAGAATGGGAAACCGTTATATTGCTCCCTTTTTCAAAAGACATGACCCAAAAAATTTTAAAAAAATTTACTTTCGCCACTGAAAAAAAATTTGTGAGGGAAAAATTTGAAAATTTAAAACCAAATTTTACGGGGCCAAAAGGGGAATTTGGGGGGTTTAACTTTTTCCCACAGAAACCATGACCCCCAAAAAAAAATAAATTTTATGGGGGGGGCCTAGCCACTTTTTAAAAATTGTGAGGGAAAATGCCACTTAAAAAAAGGCCCCATTTCTGTTCCAAAGACCATAAAAAAAAATTGCTGAATTTTCCACAGCAACAGACCCAAAAAAAATTTTAAAAATATAAATTTCTAAAGCCACGTTAAAATTTTTAGGAAAATGCCCCCCAAAACCCAAATTGACAATGCGAAAAATTCTAAAAAAAAAATTTGAAAGTGGTAAAGGGAAAAATTGGTTTTTTGGTCATGAAACCTTTTTGTTTTTTTTTAACAGTCTCCTCACAGCCAAAAAAAAACCCGCAAAATAACTGTTGGGAAAAAAAAATAAAAATTGCAAATAAAAAATGATCCCTTTTTTAAAAAAAAGTTTTTTTAAAAAGGACCATTTCCCGTTTGGAAGGAAAAGTGAAGTAGACCAGCCCAAATAATCGGGGACCCCCCCAATTGGGGCCCCAATACAAACAAGATCCATGCCTGAATTTTAAACTTGAAAAGTCCCAAAAGATCCACATTACTGGGAAAGCCGATGCGTTTTTCTTTAATGACTCCTCCGGGTGTGCTGAAGGGCCCCCCTCCCGGGTAGAAAGCTGGCTGCTGGGCCGGACAACAGTCTATGGCGTGACGGCCACTCGGGCCATTTCGTCCCTTTTTGGATATCCAAAGTCCCAATTTTGGGGCCCCCGAACACTTTCAAAAACAACGGTGGGTTTAGACGCAGAAGTCGTGCCCCAATCTTAAGGGTGGGCTCTTGGGGTTGTATTGTGCCCTGCATTGGGAAAGCTTTTGGGGAGGTGGTTTAAAAAAAATTGCCGAGGTCACCCCTTAGGCTTCCCGCCCCCCATTTAGCTTTGGGGCGGGTGCTGCCGCAAAGGCTACTTGGCACTCTAAATCTGTCACGTCCCCCTAGCCGGGGGTTCCACCCGTGACATTTGAAAACGTAAGTAGACGAAACAGATTCTCCATTGATCCAAACAGCAAGGTCTCCCCTTTCCTGATTTTTAAATCTCTATTTGGGGGGGTGGGGAAAGGAAAAATGCGGGTTTTTGTTTTTACCCCCGGGGGTCCAAAGGGGGGGGCCACCCATTTAAAGTTGGGTTTTTTTGATGGGCCCTTTAAAGCGAGGGTATTTGGGGGAAAAAGGAGCAAACCAAAACACTCATTAGAGATGGAGCCCCCTTTATTTCCCAAAACCTCTGGCCCCAAGGGGACCCACAAACTGATCATCCTCACTCCTCCTCCCCTCAAAATTTGCGCCCCCCCCCCCTTTCCAAGGCAGGACTTTGGGAAAAACGGTGTCTAGGAAAACCTTTCCCACCCCCACCTCCCCTCCCCCTGCCCCCGGGACCCGCTTCAACACAGCCCCGGGCTTGCCAAAATGATGCACCCTGAGAGCGATTCGCCACCTTGCACTAGCCCCTGGAAACCCCCAACCACTCCAAAGAAGACCGATGAAATTGTGAAAATGTCGGGCCCTTTTTTGGGTTTATGGAGAGAAAGGGGTCCCTTTTCCTATCGTGTCCGTCTCCTATTCCGTTGCTTGGGTGGGAACCTGGGTTTTTTACAAAAGTTTTAAAACGAACGTTCCCGAACTAAGATCACCACAATGCTCATGCTGACAAGCCCTTGTCCCACTGGAAAACCCTTTTGGGGGGCCCTTTTTCAAAAATGGCAAGGATGGGGGGAAGAGCTCCCTTTTACCTGCCCCCATCTCGGGGGCTCAACACCCCCAGGTCCCCAAATGCTGCTTGTCAGGGCCCTGTTCATTTGAAAAGTGTTAAAAAGGGTTGCGCTGCTGCCCACAATCGCTGGAGCATGTTTGGGGGGTGGAATTCCCAGCGTGTTGGGCCCCTTTAACAATGAAAAACGGTTGACGGGGGGCCGACTGGCGCGCAACGCAGCCCCGGGGGGACGAACAGGGTGCGGAAAAGGGGCGGATGTGCGAAACCCCAGACCCGACCTTCTTTACAGGCAGCCCCGACCCGGGTAGCTCTTTAGAAATTTCTGGACACCCGGTTCGAGAAAGTGCCAGGGAAGGGAAAGTGCTCCAGCCTACCGATTTAAGGCGGCCACAAATTCGCCCGGGTTTTCGCATACCACCTTTCCTGGCAAAAAGGTCTTGTCCCCCCAGCCAGCGCTCGGGGCCCCGTTGCGGAGGGGCCTTTCCCCAGCTTCCTGACCGGGGGTGGGGGTTTTCTCCCCAAACAATTTAATTTCAAAACGGCTTGGGTTTTTCTGGGCACGTATGCCCAAACCCGAGGACCTTGGGGGAAAAAAGCCCGCACCATCCCTTGGGGGTTTTTTAAGAGCGTGCACACCCAAACCGAGAAACCGGGGAGCCACCGTCACACCCAAATTTTAGCTGTCACAAAAGATATAGCGGGCCCTTTGGGCCCTGCTTACAATTTCCCGGGGTTTGGGGGTGAGGGGACTTTTTCCGGCCACAGATGCCGACAACGCCTTTAAATTTTAGATGACACGTGGGTGGCCAGGCAGGGGCAGCTTTTCTGGGAAAAAATGCCTGCCGGCATCCCGGTATTGGGGGCCCGGGAAGGGGGCCCTGAGTGGCAGAACCCATCTTTGTCCTCCCCCCAACGGAAAAAGGGAACATTTTCCCAAGGGCCAAAAAACCTGGGAAAATTTTCCGGACCTTCAGGCTTTTTTTGGGTTTGGGTTTGGTTTTTGGGGAAAAATGTTTTTTCGGGTCCCAAACCTTTTAAAAAAGAAGGCTGGCTTTCAAAACCGGGCCCCGTAAAGGCGTGCGGTCCAAACTGGTGGAAAGGGGAAGGGTAGATGGGTTTTTCCCGGTGGGCGGGGGTACTTGGTGACGGGGGAGGGGTGAAGCGGAGGTGATCCCTGATCAATGACTCAGAGAAAAAACATAAAGGGGCCGGCCTTTTTAAAAAGGAAAGCCCCTTTTTGTTTGAGCCCCGGGGGGGGGGGGAGGAGGAGGCGGAAAGAGGGTGTGGGCAGTGGGTTTGGGGGCCAATGTTCCCTCCCCTTTCAACCATGCTTTTGCTGCAAGTGACCCAGAAAAATGTTGGTGGTGGGTTTAAACCCCTTAAGGTTTTTTTGCCTCTACTTAAGCTTTTAAAGGGAAAAAGGGGGCATATGACAAACGCTGGGGGAATCAGAGGCCTTTTCCAAGAAAGGGCCCGGCTTGGGGAGGGCCTGGACCTTTTTTGGGCCGGGGGATAAGCGAGGACGGGGGTTTTCGCTTTAAACCCTGGGTGGCGGGAATTTATATCAGCGGACTTTTGCCCCCGGGCCCCCTGCCCCCCCTTTTTTGGGGGGGCCCATATTGGGCACCCCCATTTGTCCCTTTTCCCCGTCCCTGATGAAAACGCTTTCAAGCAAAAATTTTTTGCGGAAAAAAACAACCCATGGGTCCGCAATGTCGTCATCATCATCATCAAAAAAACAACAAAAGGTTTACCCTTTGGGGGTCCCGACTTTCTGCATTTCCCGAACTGCGGGAAAAAGCAAGGGGGGCCCGCAAGGCGTTTCCCCACCGCTCGGGGATTTTTGGCCCATTACCGGCTTTCCTTTTCCCTCTGATGGGACCCTTTAAATGGGCGTCAGAGCAGAAATAAATCCCTCCTCTTGATCTTTTAACATGCCTTCTGAAACCCCAAAAACCGCATTTTGTCCAAACAAAGAGGTTTTTCAGACAAAGGATTTTTCCCAGTGGTGGGGAAAACAGTTGGCATTTGGGTTTCTTTATGTTGGACGGAGCTGATGAAAGCTGATGACGACTTTTTGGCCCTGACTGGGGGGACGAGGAGGTAAGACGGGTGGGTGCAGGGTTTCATTAACCACTGAAGGACAGATTGGCCCACGCGTTTGTTACTGAGAAATTTACAGGGGTCTTCCCATTTAGACTGGGCCCGGGGGGGCGGTCCCGCAACTGAAAATCCGCTGGCATGCGTGTTTTTTTGCCACCAAAAGGAAGGGGCACCTTCCCCCTCGACCTCTAAACCCCCAGGCTACCCCCCCCCTTTGCTTCCCCTTACCACCTGCATTTTCCTCCATGTTTTAAAAATAAAAATTTGAGAAGTATGGAATAGTTTTGGGAAAATCCTTATTTAAAAGACGGCAAATCACAGCTTTCCCAAATCCCTCTAACAAAAAAAAATTGCTGGTTCAAATTTTTAAATGCAAGGTGTCCTATCAAAAAATCTGGACGGGGAAAAATTCAAAAAACAAAATACTGTTTTTTGTTTTCGTATAAAACAGGGATTTTTTTTTCACCTTTCAATTTTAAACCCGTGGGACTATAAAATTGCTGTTTTAAGATTAACCCTGCAACTGCGTCAATGAACAAACGTAGTGCGCCAAAGGTTTAAAAAACACGTTCCCGTTATTTTTTTGTATAAAAACCCCGGTTAAATTTTTTTACCTTTCAATTCACCTGTGGGGACTATAAAATTGGGTGTTTTCAGATTTTTTTGCAAGCTTTTCGTCAATGAACAAAGCGTAGTGCGCCAAAGCCAAAAAAAAACTATCGTTATGTTTTCTATAAAAACACGGTATTTTTTTGCCCCCCTTTCAAAACACCCCGTGGTTTACATAAAAAATTTTTTGTTTTCAGATTTACGTGCAAGCTTGCGTCCCCAAAGAACAAAGCTGTATGCGCCAAAAATAAAAAAAACCCCCGTTTTCTGTTATGTTTTTTCCCTATAATACAAAGGTAATTTTTTTTTCACCTTTCAAATTCACCCCGTGGGGACTATAAAATTTTCTGTTTTTAGATTTACGTTCGAGCAAGCGTCAAAGAACAAAGCTGTAGTGGGGCCCCAAAATCCCAAAAAAAACTATCTGAAATGGGATTCGGATAATAAAAGTAAATTTTTTTCACCTTTTAATTCACCTGTGGGGACTATAAAATTGGTTTTTTTCAGATTTAAAAGTGCAGGGTGCGTCAATGAACAAAGCTGTAAATGCGCCCCAAAATAAAAAAAAAACATCTGAAATGTTATTCAGGGTAATAAAATTTTATTTTTTTCCCCTTTCAATTTAAACCCGTTGACTAAAAAATTGCTGTTTTCAGATTTACGTGCAAGGGTTTCGCAATGAACAAAAGGGGGTTTGTGCGCCCCAAAAAACCCAAAAAAAACGTATCGGGTTTTGTTTTCGTATAATACACATTTTTTTTTTTTCAATTTTTTATTCACCTTTTGTGAATATAAAAAATTTCTTTTTTTTAAAAATTTACCCTGCCCAAACTGCGTCAAAAGAACAAAGCTATTTGGGGGGGGCGCCCAAAAATCACAAAACCCCGTAATCTGTTATGTTTTCGTAAATACAAATATTTTTTTGACCTTTTAATTTTACCTTGGTGACTTTTAAAATTGCTGTTTTTTTAAATTTTCGGCAAAACCGCGTCAAGGAAAAAAACCCATAGTGCGCCAAAATCCCAAAAAAAACTATCTGTTATTTTTTCTATAATACAAAGGGATTTTTTGGGAACCTTTTAATTTACCTGTGGTACTATAAAAAACTGTTTTTTTAAAATTTAAAAGTGCAAGCTGCGTCAATGAACAAAAACTTATGCGCCAAAGTAAAAAAACATGTATCTGTTATGTTTTCGTATAAAAAACAAAAGGTAATTTTTTTGGGGAACCCTTTTAATTCATCCTTGGGGGGGACTATAAAAATTTGGGTGTTTTCCCCAAATTTAAATTCAAAAGGGGGATATAAGAAAAAAGGTGGAATGGGGAAAATTTTAAAATTAACACCTATCAGAAATGTTTTTACTGATAAAAAAAGTGGAGTTTTGCACCTAACCCAGAGACCTGCAGTTACTAGAAAAAAGAAGTTTATCCTAATATAAGCCAGGGTGCCCAATACCCAGGAAAATTTCAATAGCAAACTTTTTTAATAATTTAAAAATATTGCAGTGCAATTTCTACACTAAGTCTTTTGGGAAAATTTTCCCTTGTTTTCTTTTTTAGAGCTTTCTTTTTTTCACCCCCCGGGCCCCCCCCCCCCCCACCCTGACTTTTTCAGCGGGAGAAGCTTTCCTTTTTAAAATTTTTTTCTACCAAAATACATAAAAACTTCCAATCTCTAATCTAACTAAATTGGAAGTATCCCCCAACTAATAGTAAAGGGTTTTTTTTGTGCAGAAATAGAATAATTTTTGCTTTAACTGTTTGGGGGGCCCCAGGCAGAGCGCAGGTCCTATCCCTATGAGACACAGAGAAAACCCCTGAGCTGGAACAGGAAACGTGTTCTATGTATAAAAAAGGGCCCTGTGTTTTTCCAGCCAAAAACGCAACCCTAAAACATCCCAGCATGACGGCCGCCCCATCTCACCTGCTCTAATTTTTGTTTAAACTGATTTCTGGCCGCCAAAATTAAAAGGAAACGCCGAAAAGTCCCCGATCTTAATAATGGGTGCACCGATTTTTGCCCCTTTAATTTTCGCAAGATTTTAAAAATTTCCCATCCCCCAAAAAAACCCGGGCCCCCTTTTAACCCTTTTTCGATAATAAACCGCTCAACCCCAAAAGATAACATATTTCCCCCCAAATTTTCCAAGCACTTTTTCCAGGTGCATGCGGGTGATTTCAGCAACTTTCATTTCTTTGGTCTGGAGAGAGAGTGATGGTGATTAAAGACGGACTCTCTTACATAAAAAAGCCTTTTGGATTCAGTGCTTGGACACTTAAAATTTAAAAAGGGTTTTAAAATTTCAGGGCCGGGTTTTTGGGCCCCTTTTTTTACAACCCTTTCCCCCGTACTGAAGATTTATTGTTTGTTTGGTCATGGTTATTTTTTCTTTTAATTATATTATGTGTGTTTTTATATTTTTTGGGACGGGGGTGTTTTTTTTAATATATAATTTCCGATGTAGCTTTGTTTTAAATGCGTAGGTTGAGCTGCCTTCTTCAAACATGCCTTGCTTGTTGGTAAAACTGTCGTTATGCGAAAAATGCTTTTTTTTCGGAAGGAGGGATGGACTTTTTCTCCACTTGGTTTTCAAAATGGTTGCCATGGGTTTTCCTGCACCCGGCGGGGCTGATAAAATACTCACAATTTGTAACGTAAAAGTTTTCCTTAAAAAGGGTTGCTCGCAAAAAATGATTGGGTTTTAATTAAAAGAATTTTAAAAAACAAAATTTTGCAATATATTTCATTACAAAATTTTCCCACTGGTTTTTTTGTTTCCTTGAAATAGAATGCAATTTAGCTCCTTTAAATCACTTAAAAGCCCCTGCCTGGGGGGGGTTTATTTTTTTTCTCACCCGGGTGCCCCTTTTTTTGGGGACATCTTTGGGTTTTTGTTCTGTGTAGCTGTGCTGCCTGGATTAACCCTGTGTGTGGCTGCTCCCTCCTGCTCCCTACACAGATTGAGGAGAGCAGAGGTGAGGCTGATCTGTGGTCAGTACGATGTGACAGCAGTGAAGTGCGTTACTATAATCATGATGTGTCTGTGGAGCTTTGACTATACTAATAGAACAGATCAGGGGGGCATGTGAACGGTTCATATCCCTTCCTGCTCTGCTATATTAGTGACACATTGTGATTATAGTAACACAGTTCACAGCCGCCATGTGTCTGTTCTGATGGGAGGACAGTACAGAACAGTGTTTGTGTTTGTTGTTCATTGAGATGCACAATGCAGCTGATTCAGCAGTAAGCAGCAGATCTAGGCAGGCACACACAAGGTTAACCCTGGCAGCAAACCCCCTCGCCCTCACCCTGCTGTATAGAAGTTACTGCAGTTGGAGGAGGAGAGCTTTCTGTGTGCTGTCTGATACTCTGGATTTCCATGATCTAGGGCGGGCACAGTAGGGTTTATTAATTCTTTCATCCACTGTAGTTAGTGGATGAGGTACAACTTTCAGCAGGAGGCATAGGACAGTAAACTCTCATGTAGTTTGAATAGAACATGATCCCAATGCTAAGTCTGAATGACTGAGAGTTAGAATCTCGAGAGAGCACCAGGGTGATGACGTAGGTGCAGGGAGAGGTAAAGGGGGAGGAGAAGAGGCAGACAAGAAGCATGCCCCTGAATTCAAAAATCCTTTGGTGTCAGACACACTGAGTTAGGCTGAAAACCTATAGTGAGACAACCCCTATAACTTCAAAAGTGCAACACCCTGTGTCTTCCGTCTGTCAAAAAAAAGGACACATGATGTGAGGTCATGAAACGGATATTAGAGACATATACTATAGTGATATGTCCAGACAAAAAAGTCAATATACACGTTGACACAAAAATTTGGATACACGTAAAAAACAAAACATAAAAAAAAACAAATACGTCAGTCTAGTGAATTAACAGGATGTGAAACAAGTTTAACTGTGACAGACTTAGTCTTGTTCTCAGCAGCAGCAGAATATATGCTGAATACGGGATCTCACTAAATAACAAGTAATGGACAACACAACATCCTAGTTGCTCCTCATCAAATCACTTGGCTTTCTGTAGCCTCATCAGCGTATAATCTACATATAGCTAGCAAGGTGTGGTAATAGTCACTCTAGTTTTCCCTTACAGGTGCTGACCCTGTAATTGCAAGGTTCCAGTGGTGATACAGAGGTCTCTCTGATGTCGGAGCCTGTAGGGTCAGGCCAGATGTAGAGTATTGCACACAGCAGCCACCTCAAAAGGAGTTCATTATTACTTGTTTTAGGCCCACCAGAGCATCATGTGTCAGGGAATCTCATTCACTGCAAGCCTCCACAGCTCCTATGAGCAGCAATGCCAGGATCCCGGACTTATCTCAGCAGAGATGGTGAAGCTCCTCACAACCTCACATGATGGCACTGCAATCATAAATTAAGATTTTTTTTTTTTAAAATTAAATTCTGTACCTTTACACCAGAGGTTGAATGGTTCTCTAAGCAAGTGTTTACTTTTGCTTCCTCCTCATCCTGGTCCTGCACCTATTAGACATTTATGGCATGTGGATATACAGTAAGGGCGACATGTATGAAGATATGCACGTCGCTTCGCCCGTTTTCACGAGATTCTTAGTGAAAGCTGCGCCTCATTTATGTCGGCACCCAAGGTGCGCTCATACATGCAGTGTAAAGTTCCCTGCGAATCGCCAGTGTGTGAGGCGCATTGCGGAACTTAGGCGCAGAAGGAATGCACCTAACATGTATTACGGGATCTCACTACTAAATACATTCCCCATAGTAAATAATGGGGAATGTATTTCTGACGCAAAATACTTGCCACACTTTGTGACATGTATTTGCAATGTATTTGAGGGCGGATTTCGCGTCAGAAATACATTGCCCATAGTAACAAGAATAAAATGTATTTGGCATTTAAATTAAGTACTTAATAAACAGTCATATCCAAGTGCTCTAACAATTATATCAATGTATTAGTAAATTGTATCCAATAACATTAATGCCAAGATATATATTATCTCCTACGAAAAAATTCTCCACTTAAAATGTATTCCAAAGTCCGTGAAAAGTACACTAATTTAACATCAAATAAGCCACTGCTGATGTTGTCCAGATGTTTTCTTAAAGGGAATGTGTCATCAAAAAATGACTTATTGTTTAACTCACATTTTTATGTTAAACACATTTTTTAGGAATTTTTGGTTATGTTTTTTTAATTTTCCATATCGCTTTCAGTATTTTTTTTAATAATTCTGAAGTCCTGCAGTTTTCACTTTGGCCACTAAGCCTAATAATCGTCTGACACTTCCTGTTCTGTTTAGAGAGCTTTTCAGCAGTGTGCTCATTATCAGTAAAAGCAGGGTCAAACTGAAAGGAGACACCATTGTGTACAGATAACACAGGATCCACCAGTCAGGAGAGAAGCTTGTCACAGCTCCCCCTCTCCCCTCCCTTCACAGTAATTTATTCATAGGTCACAGAGCATACCTAGAAAACTTTCCTATACAAGTCTATGGGATAGAATCTGTCTTAAGAATCCTATGTGCATGAAGCTGCTGTAAAGTATCTCTCTGACTGCTGTTAAAGCAGTGCAAGCAAGAATGTCTTCCCCACAATCATATATAGATGGCCGAATTGAGAAATCTACAATCAGGAAATAAAAACGACTGAGAGGAAAAGAATATGGATCAGGGTCTTGATTTAATAAGTAAAAAAAAAAAATGGTGACAGATTACCTTTAAAAAATTTGCGTAACAAGAATTTACTATTTATTTGGGGTGCTTTGAAATTTATTGCAATTGAGTATTTAAAACAAAAGGCAGCACAGCACAGGTGTTGCAGGGACCTGTGGTCCGCCAAGCAGGATTTCTTGCTTAATTATTTATTCTTCTTGACAAATCATTTATTTTTGTAGTGTACTGCTGTAAGTATAGAACTGTAGCACATTACAAGAATTCCGAGCTCCACTTCGACTTCTGCGCTCAGATAGACCACATTAAACTAGATCTGCCTATCGGAGCTGTAAAGCGCTGGAATGCGCCTCACTTTGCCGACCCGCAATCATGCATGCCTCGGAGTTTTCAAATTTGCCGTGTCCCGCCCCAGAATGCACACAGCGCGCCCACTGCACGCCTCTTCATGTTAGGCTCATACAAAAGTGGTGAAGGTTGCGCCTAACAGCGCATCCCTGTGTCCGACAGTCGATTCGGCGCGGTGAGGCGCAGTATACTCCTGAAATCAGGCGCAAATCCCGATCATACATGTCGCCCTAAGTCCATAAAATTCAATATTATGTGGGTATGCCATAAATAATTGATATAGGAGCACCCCTTTAAGTATATTTTTCACCCCATACTAGCCATTCAGATCAGTACTATTCTTGATGTGTCATATTAGCCTCCACACTTACCCTACTAACATGACCTCTGTAAGGACTGATGTGGCTTCTGTAGGGGCTAATTATCACCCCATATAGAAGTTATAACTGCCTCCAGGGAGGTCATATTACTGATGTAACAATGGAGGCTAAAACAATACATCAAGGCTAGTAATGATCTATATGGTTACTATGGATTGACATTGAGCCCCTGACCTGCATACAGATGATACAGCCCTTATTGCAACTTAATTTAGTGAACATAAGCAGTGGGGCTAAAAAACTCACCAAACACTTGATGTGGGGTCAGCCCGTGGGAGCTGTGCTTGCTGTTACTGGAGACTTTGTCACATAGTCTCTAGTATCTGCCAGCCAAGAGAACATTGTCAGGAAGTGGAGCAATGATAATGAAGGCAACTCAGAGAGGACATCCTGCACCCCAACTCAGGCGCTTGTGTGCTATGCGGCCTCCGCAAGTGCAGTCCTGATGCTAACTACAGACTAGGAATGTGTAAATATGTGTCGCCACACCTTAATTGTTTCTCTTATGTGACCTTCCAGCCAACATATCCATGGCTGCCAGTATAGTAGCCTCAACTTTAAAAAAATAACACAGAAACGGGACAGGCAACCCACAATGAGAGCAGCCTGCCAGAAATATGTCTGGTATGCCAGATGGCCATTCCAGGCCTAGCTATCTCTATTGACTGCTCTGCCATAGGCAGAAGATCACTCTGCAGACAACTGACTATGGGGAGAATGATTGTGTATGCATGTCCACTAGCTCTTAGCCCATTAGATGGACATACACATTGCTATATAGTTTAAACAGCTAATAGTGCTATATCATGTAAATAAATGCCACTACTTTTATTGGATCATTGTGATCTCCACCATCATCCATCTCTCAATGCCAAGTATTGCTAATATTTTATGACATATAAAATGAAATTTAATTTCTAGGTTGTAGAGTACTTTTTTTTAGTTTACAATTGCCTGTAGCCATGAAAGTTGCTATGTACAGTAGATGGAGAGTCTGCTTGCCATACTAATGGATGTGTATTGATTTCCATGTCACTGGGTGTGTTTTAGGTAATGTTACGATATTTGGATCAAAGCAGGTTTTTTTAACAGTAGGTTGCTAGTATTCTACAGTGTTGGGCCAATTGCAAATAGCAACCTGAAAAAGCACACACAACGGTCAGGTACAACCAGCAGAAAAATCCTAATGAGTGACATGAAGGAGGATAGAAATGAGGAAGATGGCAGAGAGTCATCAGATCCAGTAGATTCTCAGAGATAATGAATATTCAGAAAAGAGAAGAGAAAAAGTAATTGAAAAAACTTTGAGATTCTTGGTCCGCATGTTTTTGGCCCAAAAATGCTCAAGCCACCCCTGGCTTACAACGGCATCTCAGTTGGGTGGTCCTGCTCTATATTATCTCTCACCTGGGTCAACTTCAGATCTCTCACTGTGCCAAACGGCTTCCAAAATGCAGAGAGAAAAATAAAAAAAGCACCAACCTTTCAAAGCATAGTGCATTGATATAACAGCCTGTGGAGGTGGGCGGGCTCCAGGAAACCAAAATGGAGGTATCTACTTCTCCTTATATAGTTTAAAAGCAAATATGTGCCAAATACAATGTATAGTTCTGCACAGAAAAACATTTCTGAAAAAAAACACTGCGAAACTGGGTGCCACTGGCATGGCTGCAGCACATATACATATGCATACAGTCCAATACCAGTGGCACACCACTGCAAAAAGGGCAAAAAAAAACACATGGAAATCTCCAAAAGAGCATTTTATGCTATCTACAATATATGAAAAAACTTTGAGATTCTTAGTCCGCATGTTTTTGGCCAAAAATGTCAAGCAAACCCCGGCTTACAACGGGATCTCAGTTGGGTGGTCCTACTCTATATTATCTCTCACCTGGGTCAACTTCAGACCTCTCACTGTGCCAAACGGCCTCCAAAATGCAGAGAGAAAAATAAAAAAAGCACCAACCTTTCAAAGCATAGTGCATTGATATAACAACCTGTGGAGGTGGGCGGGGTACAGGAAACCAAAATGGAGGTATCTACTTCTCCTTATATAGTTTAAAAGCAATATGTGCCAAATACAACGTATAGTTCTGCACAGAAAAACATTTCTGAAAAAACACTGCGAACCTGGGTGCCACTGGCATGGCTGCGGCACATATACATATGCACACAGTCCAACACCAGTGGCACACCACTGCAAAAAGGGCAAAAAAAACACATGGAAATCTCCAAAGGAGCATTATATGCTATCTACAATATATGAAAAAACTTTGAGATTCTTAGTCCGCATGTTTTTGGCCAAAAAATGCTCAAGCCAACCCGGCTTACAACGGGATCTCAGTTGGGTGGTCCTACTCTATATTATTCTCCTCACTGGATTCAACTTCAGACCTACTCACTTTTGCCTAACGGCCTCCAAAATGCAGAGAGAGATAAAATAAAAAAGCACCAACCTTTCAAAGCAAATGTTTTTTCTGTCAGAACTATAGTTGTTATTTTTGCACTTATTTGCTTTTTTAAACCCATATAAGGAGAAGTTGGAGTACTCTTCATTTTGGTTTCCTGTACCTCCGCCCCCACTCCCCTGGCTGTTATATCAATGCACTAGTGCTTTGAAAGGTTGCTGCTTTTTTTATTTTTCTCTCTGCATTTTGGAGGCCGTTTGGCACAGTGAGAGGTCTGAAGTTGACCCAGGTGAGAGATAATATAGAGTAGGCCCACCCAACTGAGATCCCGTTGTAAGCCGGGGTTGGCTTGAGCATTTTTTGGCCAAAAACATGCGGACTAAGAATCTCAAAGTTTTTTCATATATTGTAGATAGCATAAAATGCTCCTTTGGAGAAAAAGTAATTAGCACAAAAATATTTTCATAAGAAATATATATGTATAGAAAATATTCAATATGTTATCTAACACTGTAAGCTCTATCACACAGTCAAAAGAACATGATGCAGTCATAAATAAGGCACACCAGGGAAGTACAGTATACAACAGAATAAGATCATATCTAAAGCAAGTGTAAAAGAGTAACTTATAAAAGCACATAAACGCATTCACAAAGGAATCTAAAACGGAATAAATGCATCAACAAAATATTTAAAGTCAAAATTCTCAGAGTCACCTAAAATCAAGATGAAGACCTGAATCTATTCCTGTTTTTCCTGCTGCTGCACCAGTTTTGTATAGGCTGTGTGCATTATTTCCTGCTGTTTCCTGATGTTGTACCTGCCAGTAACCTGCCTGGGACTGTGCTACCCGTTGTAACGGTCCAAGGTTGTGGACCCACTGGCCCACCACAAGCGATGGTGGAAGCCACACCAGGGAGCGGAGACTAAGTGGGTCCCGGTTTTCACCAGAGCCCGCCGCAAAGCGGGATGGACTTGCTGCGGCGGGATTCCACCAGGTCGCTACCCCTGATGTAACTTGCTTGCAGTGGTAACCAAGGTATGAAGCAGTACCGAATCGGCAGGCAAACTCGTAGTCGGGGACGGGCCGGAAGGTGAGGGCAGGCAACGAAGATTCGTTGTCGGAGAACATAAGCCGGAAGGACTGGTACACAGGAAAAGCAACCGGAATGTAGAAAGGACTTCCTCGCATAGGTAAGAGTACTATGGAATTGGCGAGGGCCAGGAAGAGGTGGAGCATTAATATAGGGTCAGCGGCAGCTGATTTCAATTATCGGTGCGCTGGCCCTTTAAATTTGACAGAGCCGGAGCAAGCGCCCTAAGGAGCGGGGGCGCGCACACCGGCTGGGTACAGCAGCAGGAATGCGGTCAGGTGAGGAGGGGAGCCCGTGGGCGTGTGTGCGCTCGTGGATAGTGGCGCCCCCAGCCCCGGGCGCAGACTGCGCCGCAGGAGTATGAGTTCGCCCGCAGCCCGGGTCACGGCTGCGGCGATTCTCATAACAGTACCCACCCCTTTGGTCTCCCCCTTCTTTTGCCCTGAAGAAATCTCCGATACAACCCTCGGTCCATGATGTTGTCCTCCGGCTCCCACGATCTTTCCTCAGGCCCGAAGCCCCTCCAATCAATAAGGAAATGACGTTTCCACCTGATCGTCTTCATGGCCAGTATTTCTTTAACGGCAAATACATCCGAGGTTTCGGCCACCTGGGTGGGGAGTGACAACCTCTGGGAATACCTGTTCAAGACCACCGGCTTAAGCAGAGAAACATGAAAGGAGTTAGAGATTTGCATCGATGGGGGAAGCTGGAGCTGGTAAGCCACTGGGTTAATCTTCTTCAGAACCAGGAAGGGACCGAGGTAGCGGGGAACAAGTCTGTAGGATGGAATCTTCAAGCGGATATATTTGGAGGATAGCCAGACCTTATTCCCGGGAGAGAACGAGGGAGGAGGCCTCCTGTACTTATCCGCACGTAGCTTCATCCGGGTGGAAGCCTGCTGTAAAGAACGCTGAGCGATGTTCCAAACGGTCTCCAGGTCACGAACCCAGGCGTCCACGGCAGGGACGTCAGAGGCTGAAGACATTGGGAGGGGTGAGCGGGGATGTAGTCCATAGACCACAAAAAATGGAGAGGCACCTGCAGACGCCGAATCCAGAGAATTATAAGCGAATTCTGCCCAGGGTAACAGGTCTGACCAATCGTCTTGCTGGGCCGACACAAAATGCCATAGGTAATTTTCCAGAATCTGGTTGACCCTTTTCACCTGCCCATTCGACTGCGGATGGTAAGCAGAGGAGAAGTCCAGATCTACCTTAAACTGAGAACAGAGGGACCACCAGAATCTGGAGACAAACTATACCCCACGATCCGAGACAATGTGTTGAGGAAGGCCATGCAACCGGAATACGTTCATGAAGAAAAGTGTCGCAAGACGAGGTGCGGAGGGCAACCCAGGCAGTGGTACAAAGTGTGCCATCTTAGAAAAACGATCCACGATGACCCAGATGACAGTAATTCCGGCAGACAGCGGAAGATTCGTAATGAAATCCATGGCAATATGGGACCACGGACGGTCTGGAATGGGCAGCGGCAGAAGTAGGCCCGCAGGTTTGAGGTGAGGTGTCTTGTTGTGGGCACACAAAGAGCACGCGTCCACATAGTCCTTGACATCCTTGACAAGGTTAGGCCACCAATAGTAGCGGCTAATAAGCTGAGCAATCTTAAGTATACCCGGGTGGCCTGTAATCCGTGAACCATGACCCCACTTCAGGATTCTTCCTCGCAGCGCCGGGCGAACGTAGGTCTTGCCAGGAGGGATTTGCTGGAGATCCACCGGGGCCGCAGCAATCAGACGGTTAGGTGGAATGATGTGAGTGGAAGGGGAATCCTCACCCACGACGTCCGAAGCCCGCGAGAGGGCCTCAGCCTTGACGTTCTTCCCGGCAGGGCGGAAATGGATGGTGAAGTCAAAGCGCGAGACGAAGAGGGCCCAACGAGCCTGCCGGGGATTAAGGCGCTGGGCCGTCTGGAGATGCACCAGATTCTTGTGGTCCAAGTAAATAGTATATATATACCATCAATGCCCCAACACAAAAATATGTACGGACTAGGGCCTGTCCAATAGATCAACAACTCTCAATAAATACTTAAGTTTCACAACACAGAAGAGTAATTTACCTAGTTAAACTCCTAAAACGTAGCCTTTAATAAATACCAATTAAAACTATTCCTAAATCTTATATCCACCCATAAAAGCCTAGCAAAACAAAAACAAAAAACAAAAAAAATAATATATATATATAGATTTGGAGCAACTGCCCCGATAAGGGCGACCCCAACTAATGTCTCTCTATCGTCTAAATAACATCCAGATGTCTCATATATATTTCAATTCCTATGTTCTTAGAAAAATTTT
>JAODAL010021167.1:0-67685 GCA_025379985.1 Phyllomedusa bahiana | reverse complement strand
GTGAATCAGACGCAACAAATGTCTCCAGTTGATCAATCAGCAAGGTCTCCATTTCCTGCATTTTACTCTCTATTTGGGTGGGTGGAAGGAAAGTGCTGTTTGTTTTGTACCGGGGATCCAGGAGGGTGGCCACCCAGTAACTGTTGTTCATTTTGATGGCCTTAATGCGAGGATCATGTTGGAGGAAATGGAGCATCCATGCACTCATGTGGAGATGGAGCCTTGATTTCCCAAGCCTCTGGGTCGAGGGGCACTAGCAAACTGATCTTCCTCATCTTCCTCCTCCGCCTCAAATTCACGCCAACCTCTTTCCAAGGCAGGGACGTCGTAACATCGGTGTCAGGAATACCTCCTCCTCCTCTCCGCTGCCCCCGGCACAGCTTCAACACAGCCTGACTTGCCTGAGATGATGCACCCTGAGAGCTGATGCGCCACCTTGCACTAGCTCTGGACCCCGAACCACTGCCTAATGAAGACCGATGAAATTGTGAAACTGTCGGGCCTTGTGGATTTGACGGAGAGAAAGGCTCCGTGTCCGCATCTGTGTCCGTTTCCTCCTCCGTCGCTGGCGGGACCTGTTGTTTCAGAGTGTCCAACGATCGTTCCAGAACTAAGATCACCACAATGCTCATGCTGACAAGGGCATTGTCCGCACTGACCATTTTGGTGGCTTCTTCAAAACTGGCAAGGATGGTGCAGAGCTCTTTCACCTGCCTCCACTCTCGGTGGTTCAACACCCAGAGGTCCGTACCGCTGCTTGTCAGGCCATGTGTCACTTCGTACTGCGTAATGGCATTGCGCTGCTGCCACAATCGCTGGAGCATGTGGAGGGTGGAATTCCAGCGTGTTGCCACGTCAACAATGAGACGGTTGACGGGGAGGCCGAGCTGACGCTGCAACGCAGCCAGGCGGGACGAAGCAGGGTGCGAACGGCGGAAGTGCGAACTCAGACCTCGAGCCTTCTTCAGCAGGCAGTCCAGACGGTAGCTCTTTAGAAATTTCTGGACGACAAGGTTCATGACATGTGCCAGGCAAGGGATGTGCTCCAGCCTACCGATCTTAAGGGCGGCCAGCAGATTTCGCCCATTATCGCACACACCTTGCCTGGCACAAGGTTCTTGTCACCCAGCCAGCGCTCGGTCTCGTTGCTTAGAGCCGTCCACAGCTCCTGACCTGTGTGTGGACGGTCTCCAAGGCAGATTAATTTCAACACGGCCTGGTGTCTCTGGGCACGTGATGCCACCAGAGGACCTTGGGGGAAAGAGCCCTGCACCATCCCTGCGGTTTTGAAGAGCGTGCGCCGAGCCTGAGAGCCACCGTCACCCCCAGAGACATCCACCCAGCTCACCCAGTGAGCTGTCACAGAGATATAGCGGCCTTGGCCGTGCTTACTAGTCCATGTGTCGGTGGTGAGATGGACTTTTCCGGACACAGATGCAGACAACGCGCTTGAAATTTTAGATGACACGTGGCTGGCCAGGGCAGGGACGGCTTTTCTGGCAAAGAAATGCTGCTCGGCATTGGTATTGGGGAGCAAGCGAGGGCCATGACGTGGCGGAACCATCTGTGTCCACCAGACGGAAAGGCAACATTTCCAAGGCCAAAAGCCTGGCAATGCCGACATTCAGGCTTTTGGCTTTGGGATGGTTTGGGTTAAAGTGTTTTTCTGCTCCCAAACTGGAAGACAGAAGGCTGGCTGCTAGACTGGCCGCTGTACGGCAGTGCAGGTCGTCAAACTGGCGGAAGGAGAAGGGGTAGGATGGGTCTCGGGTGGTGCTGGTGGTACTCGGGCGACGGTGGAGGCTGAAGCGGAGGCTGATCCCTGATCATGACTCTGAGAGACATGGGCAGCTGAGGAACGCTTGGTGGTGGCGGAGAAGGAGGAGGCGGAGACAGAGGGTGTGACAGTGGTTGGAGGCCCGGCGTCGGTCGGGCCTTTTTTGGCCAAGTGTTCCCTCCATTTCAACTCATGCATTCGCTGCATGTGACTAGACCTGTTGGTGGTGGTTAACCACTTAAGGTTCTTGCCTCTACTTATGCGTTTACGGCAAAGGCGGCATATGACATCGCTGGGTGAATCAGAGGCTTGCTCAAAGAAGGCCCAGGCTTGAGAGGTCCTGGACCTTTTTGACGGCGATAAGCGAGGAGCGGGGTTTGCGCTGACCGTGGCTGGCGGAATCATATCAGCGGACTTCTGCGACCGCCCTCCCTTTTGGGCGGGACCCGTATTGACACTACCCATCGTCGTCCTCCTCATCCACTGCGGAAGCGCTCGCAAGCAAATTCTGCGGATAAGACCAGGATGGATCCGCAATGTCGTCATCATCATCATCATCATCTACACAGGTGACTTGGTCGTCCTGACTTTCTGCATCCAGAAGCTGCGGGCTACAAGCAAGGGGCACTGCAACGCGGATTTTTGCCGATTGACCGGCTTCCTTCACCTGCTCTGATGGCATCAGTAATGGGCGTCATGAGCAGGAAAATCATCCTTTTTGGCTCTTGATCTTTTAACATGCCTTCTGACCCCACCGCATTTTGTCATCAAGAGGTCTTCAGAAAATGGATTATCCACAGTGGTGGGTACACGAGTTGACATTTGGGCTGCTTCATGTTGGACGGATGCTGATGATGCTGATGACGACATTTGTGGCCGTGATTGCGAGGACGAGGAGGTAAGACTGCTAGATGCAGGTTGCATTAACCACTGAAGGACAGATTGGCGACGATGTTCGTTACTTAGATTCACAGGGCCCTGACCCAGCGATGACAGCCTGACGGTCCTGCAACTGACGATCGCTGGCATGTGTGTTGTCGCCAGCACTGGAGGAGCACTTCTCTCGTACCTCACCTCCATGTGCTACCCCCCTCTTTGCTCGCTTACCACCTGCATTTCGCTCCATGTTCAGAAATATAAAAATTTGAGAAGGTATGGAATAGTTTTGGAAAGTCTCTTATTAAAAGACGGCAAATCACAGCTATTCTCAAATCCCTCTAATAAAAAAAAATTTGCTGGATTCAAATTTAACTGCAAGGTGTCTATCAACAAATCTGGACTGGGCAAAAGTCCAAAAAACACGTATCTGTTATGTTTTGGTATAATAAACGGTATTTTTTGCACCTTTAAATTCACCTGTGGTGAATATAGAATTGCTGTTTTAAGATTTACGTAGATGCTGCGTCAATGAACAGTGCTGGGTGCGCAAAAGTCAAAAAACACGTAACTGTTATGTTTTGATATAATAAACGGTATTTTTTGCACCTTTCAATTCACCTGTGGTGAATATAGAATTGCTGTTTTAAGATTTACGTAGATGCTGCGTCAATGAACAGTGCTGGGTGCGCAAAAGTCAAAAAAACACGTAACTGTTATGTTTTGATATAATAAACGTAATTTTTGCACCTTTTCAATTCACCTGTGTGAATATAGAATTGCTGTTTTAAGATTTACGTAGATGCTGCGTCAATGAACAGTGCTGGGTGCGCAAAAGTCAAAAAACACGTAAATGTTATGTTTTGATATAATAAACGGTATTTTTTTGCACCTTTCAATTCAGCTGTGTTGAATATAGAATTGCTGTTTTAAGATTTACGTAGATGCTGCGTCAATGAACAGTGCTGGGTGCGCAAGTCTAAAAACCGTAAACTTGTTATGTTTTGGATATATTTTCGGTATTTTTTTGCACCTTTCAACTTAACCTGTGGTGAATATCGATTTGCTGTTTAAGTTTTAGTGATGCTGCGTCAATGAACAGTTGTGGGTGCGCAAAAGTCAAAAAATACACACGTAACTTGTTATGTTTTGGATATATAAACGGTATTTTTGCACCTTCAATTCACTGTGGTGATTATAGAATTTGTGTTTTAAGATTTACGTAGATGCTGCGTTAATGAAAAACAGTGCTGGGTGCGCAAAAGTCAAAAAAACTGTAATGTTATGTTTTGATATAATAAACGGTATTTTTGCACCTTTCATTTCCCCTGTGGTGAAATATAGAATTGCTGTTTTAAGATTTACGTTGATTGCGTCAATGAACACGTGCTGGGTGCGCAAAAGTCAAAAAACACGTATTGTTATGTTTTGATATATACAACGGTATTTTTTTGCACCTTTCAATTCCCTGTGGTGAATATTAGAATTTGCTGTTTTAGATTTACGTAGATGCTGCATCATATGAACAGTGCTGGGTTGCGCAAAAGTCAACAAAACAGTAACTGTTTTGTTTTGATTTAATAAAACGGTATTTTTGACCTTTATTCCACTGTGGTGAATATAGAATTGCTGTTTTTAAGATTTACGTTGACTGCTGTGCGTAATGAACAGTGCAGGTGTGCGCAAAAGTAAAAAAACAGTAACTGTTATGTTTTGATATAATAAACGGTATTTTTTGCCACCTTTAAATTCACCTGTGGTGAATATAGAATTGATGTATTTATGATTTACGTAGATGCTGCGTCAATGAACAGTGGCTGGGTGGCGCAAAAGTCAAAAACACGTAACTGTTATGTTTTGTATAATAAACGGTATTTTTTGCACTTTCAATTCACCTGTGGTGTATATAGAATTGCTGTTTTAAAGATTTACGTAGATGCTGCGTCAATGAACAGTGCTGGGTGCGCAAAAAGTCAAAAAAACGTAACTGTTATGTTTTTTTTGATATAATAAACGGTATTTTTGCACCTTTCAATTCACCTGTGGGTTGAATATGATTGCTGTTTTTAAGATTTACGTAGTATGCGCGTCATGATCAGTGCTGGGGTGCGCAAAAGTCAAAAAACACGTAATTCTGTTATGTTTTGATATAATAAACGGTATTTTTTGCACCTTCAATTCACCTGTGGTGGGAATTATAGAATGGCTGTTTTAAGATTTACGCTAGAGCTGCTTCAATGAAACAGTGTGGGTGCGCAAAAGTTAAAAAAAAACACGTACTGTTATGTTTAGATATAAATAAAACGGTATTTTTGCACCATTCAATTAACCTGTGCTGAATTAGAATTGCTGTTTCTAAGATTTACGTAAGAGCTGGCGTCAATGAACAGTGTGGGTGCGCAAAAGTAATAAAAAACACGTAACTGTTATGTTTTGATTATAATAAACGGTATTTTTTGACCTTTCAATTCAGCCTGGGTGAATAGAGAATTGTGTTTTAAAGAGTTAGAGATGCTGCATCAATGACAGTGCTGGGTGCGCAAAGTCAAAAAAACACGTAAATGTTATGTTTTGTTTTAATAAACGGTATTTTTTGCACCTTTCATTTGACTTGTGGTGAATATAGAATTGTACTGTTTTTAAGCTATTACGTAGTTGCTGGTAAGGATCAGTGCCTGGGTGCGCAAAAGTCAAAAACAGTAAACTGTTATGTTTGATCATAATAAACGGGATTTTTTTGCACTTTCAATTCACCTGTGGTGGAATATGAATTGCTGTTAAGATTTACGGTAGATGCTGCGTCAATGAAAGTGCTGGTGCGCAAGTCAAAAAACACGTAACTGTTATGTTTTGATATAATAACGGGTATTTGTTTGCAACCTTTCAATTCATGTGGTGAATATAGATTTGATGTTTTAAGATTTAGTAGAATGCTGCGTTCAATGAAACAGTGCTGGGTGCGAAAAGCAAAACCACGTAACTGTTATGTTTTGATTAATAAACGGTATTTTTTGCACCTTTCAATTCACCTGTGGTGAATATAGAATTGTGTTTTAAGCATTTACGTAGAGCTTGGTCAGATGAACAGTGCTGGGGTGCGCAAAAGTTCAAAAAAACAAGTAAATGTTATGTTTTGAAATATAAACGGTATTTTTTGCCTGTTCATTCACCTGTGGTGAATATAGACGATTGCTGTTTTTAGATTTTCGTAGAAGCTGGTTCAATGAACATTGCTGGGTGCGCAAAAGTCAAAAAACACGTCAACTGTTATGTTTTGATATAAATAAACGGTATTTTTTGCACCTTTCAATTCACCTGTGGGTGAATAATAGAATTGCTGTGTTAAGAGTTAGGTAGATGCTGATCCAATGAACAGTGCCTGGGTGCGCCAAAAGTCAAAAACCACGTAACTGTTATTGTTTTGATTATATTAAACGGTTATTTTATGCACCTTTCCTATTCACTGTGGTGATTTAGTATATTCGCCTTTGTTTTATGATTTACGTTGTTGCTGCGGTAAATGAACAGTGTGGGTGCGCCAAAAGTCAAAAAACAAGTAATGTATGTTTTGATATAATAAACGGTATTTTTTGCACCTTTCAATTCACCTGTGGGTGAATTTTATAATTGTTGTTTTAAGATTTACGTAGATGACCTGCGTCAATGAACAGTGCGGCGTGCGCAAAAAAAGTCAAAAATCACGTAAATGTTATGATTTTATTGAATAAACGGTATTTTTTGCACCTTTAATTCACTGTGCGTGAATATAGAATTGTGTTTTTAGATTTAGTAGATGCTGGTCCAATGAAATGTGCTGGGTGGCAAAAGTCAAAAATACAAAGTAATTGTTAGGTTTTGATATAATAAACGGTATTTTTTGCACCTTTCAATTCACCTGTGGTGGATATAGAATTGCTGTTTTAAGATTACGTAGATGCCTGCGTCAGATGAACAGTAGCTGGGTGCGCAAAAAAGTCAATAACACGTTAATGTTTGTTTTGAGATATTAAACGGTATTTTTTTGCTACCTTTCATTGAATGTGGTGACTATTGAATTGCTGTTTTAAGATTACGTAGATGCTGCGTCAATGAACCAGTGCTGGGTGCGCAAAAGTCAAAAAACACGTTACTGTTATGTTTTTGTATAAATAAACGGTATTTTTTGCACCTTTCAATTCACCTGTGGTGATTCTAGAATTGGTGTTTTTAAGATTTACGTAGATGCTGCGTCAAATGAACAGTGCCTGGGTGCGCAAAGTCAAAAAACAAGTAAACTGTTATGTTTTGATATAATATCGGTATTTTGCACTTTCAATTCACTGTGGTGAATATAGAATTGCTGTTTTAAGATTTACGTATGATGTGGCATCAATGAACAGTGCTGGGGTGCGCATAAAAGGCAAAAACGCGTAACTGTGATGGTTTTCGTTTTACGATACACAGTATTTTTGGAACACAAACAAACCTGTGCTGAACTACAGATGGCTGGTTTGTATATTTAAGTGCAAGTGGATATATCAACAGGCCCAGGTGTATGGGTAAAATTGAACACCTATCTGAAATGTATACTGATATAAAAGTGGATTTTTGCAGCTAACAAGAGACATGCAGTTACTGGAATTATGTGTATCAATTAAGTTCAGGTGCCAATATCAAGGAAATATTTCAATAGCAAAATGTTAATAATAAAGATTATTCCATTTAAATGTCTAAACTAAGTCTTGGTGTGAAACTTTATCCAGTGTTCTTTATAGATAGGTGGTCTGTGTTCGCCCGCGGGCGCCCCCCCGCCCCCCGCTACCACCTCCAGTGGGAATTTAAGAGGTAGATGCTTGCTTTAATATTCTCTAGCTAACTACATTAAATGTTTCACAATCTCTATCTAACTATATTGGAAGGATAAGTAATAGTAGAGGTTTCTCTGTGCAGAAATAGACTAATTTCCGCTGAGCTGTTTGGGCCACAGGCAGGGAGCGAAGGTCCTATACCTTTGAGACGGCTGAGAGGCACTGAGGCTGAAGAAACAGGAAAACGCTGTTCTATGTAAAACGAGGTCATGTGATATTTTCCAGCCATCGCAACAATACACATCCAGTATGGACGTCGCCAACAGAATCTCACCCTGCTCTTAATTGTTAATCTCATTTGCTGGGCCAAAATTACAGTGAAGCGCCGAAAAAGGCGCGTCTTAATAGATAGATTGCCAGATTTTAACCTTAATTATCGCATGATCTGGAAATTTCGATCACCATAAAAACCTTGCCGATTTCAACTTTGTCGATAAAAATCTCTCAACACTACTTATTACAAATTATATATTTATGCAAATATTAAAAATATGCGTAAAAAAATATAACATGAATTTTCTCAAGAAAGTTCAGCTCATTACAAAAACTACCATGTATGTCTAATCTGTGTGTGGATGAAAATATACATAGATTTCCCATAAAATCAAAACTATCTGGGAATATAATGAGGTCGATTCACAGTTTTAAAATTGCCGCCGTAGTTGAATATTAACATATCTTGTAGGCAGCAACTTAAATTTCACTGAGGTAGGTGGTCACAAAAAATAGCATACAGCTCTCTAGCATACAACAATTATTTCTCTGTACTGCAATTTTGTGCATATGTAAATATGTTATCTGAAACATTGCAACTAATTAATGTAATATATCTGTAAGATTTCTGCTGGGATTTAGAGTCTAATTAACCTTGCTATGACCTTACCATTCATTAGGGAAATTATTTCAGTTATCATTTCAGTTGACAAACACAACCTTCTCTTTGGAATATGTTGGTTTGAAAAGAAATAGGATTATTTAGTTTCTTGTCTTCTACTTTTCAATAGGCATATGTGGGGTTACACATCCAAAAGAACTTAAAAGGCTTTATCATACAAGATATTTATGACTCCCATCCTGCCAGGTGAGGTGTTCACCAACTATTGCATCCAGATGTAGATTGCATATATGCATTCAAGTCAATGCAAGTTATAGCAACAGCGAATCAAGCTTCTATTGACTTGCATGGGGAGAACCTCACATTTGTTTCACAATACAGTATTGTTTTGAGGAGGTCAAACGTGCGGCGCTGACCAGCGTACGCGATGCGTACGACCGCAGGACATGGGTGTGGATGCTCTGTGATCACCGCAGGCGAGGTGGTTGGCTGGGAGGGACCACGCAGGGAGTGGAAGTAATAAAGGGGCCCTGGTCTTTCATCCTGAGCACCGCCGCAGAGCGGGATGGATTTTGGCTGCGGAACCCCAGGGTCACTACCCTGGCGTGGCTACTGCGGGAGTCAGCGAGGTGCAGGGACAGGAAACAGGTAACGTATAGGAGGCTAGGTGAAACATATGAGGCACGGTAGAACGCATCGGATACGCGAGATACAGGAAGGATCAACGTTACAATGACTCACCACAGGATACCGGCGGAACTGGTAGGGATACACTGGAGTCAGACAGGAACACGGCAGGATACATCGGAACAGGAGAGCAATCCAGGACAGGAACACAGCTAGAATACAGCAGACAACGGAGCAACAGGACAGATGGCTCCAGGAGCTCAGATGGGAAGGCAGCATCTGGGACTCAGCAACTCTGTGGTTACAAGTCTCCACGGCTCAGTCAGAGATGTGGCAGGAGCTCAAGATGGAAGACAGCAAGAGACTGCAGACTGCAATGAACTGACCAGAGTAGAGGCAGAACTTCCTCTTTATAGCTAAGAGGTCAGAGGTGATGAGGAAGTTGCAACGGCGCAGGACACGAATAAAAAGGCAGGAAGCTGCACGCGCCGCCCCTAGAGTGCTGGCACAGGAAGGACCAGGAAGAGCAACAAGACTGGACAGGACAGGTAAGTAATAGCAGAACACAAGGTTGATGGGACTCCCTGCAAAGGGAAGCCCCAGCAGAGACATGGCAGCCACGGAAACAGGCCGACGGTCCAAGGCAGGACAGCGCATGTAAACCGTGAACATGTAACCACCCCTCAATGCCTCCCTCTCCCCCTCCAAATCACAGAATGGCATTCCACGTAGGGCCAGGGGACCCGCAACTTTCACGGGGGCATACACACAAAACAAAGAACGGGCTGAATATAGCCAGTATAGGGGAAAAAAAACATAGATAAGGAAGTGCAACGGGAGGAAACAAACTGGGGCACTAGGCAACTTTGGGAGGGAACCCAGGGCGGGCAAGAAGCACGGGGTCTCAGAGGCTCAGGGCTGAATGGAGACCGTAAGCACGGGGACGGACTCAGATGTCTCAGGGCGAGACCGTAAGGCCCGGGGACTAGAAAGGCTCAGGGCGAAGACCGTAAGCAACGGGACTAGAAGGTCCAGGGCGAGAAGTAGCCACGGGGGACTCAGAAGGCTCAGGGCGAGACCCTATGCCACGGGACCTCAGGAAGGCTCAAGGGCGAGACCGTAAGCCACGGGGGACCTCAGAAGCTCAGGGCGATGAGACGTATGCCCACGGGGACTCAGAAGGCTCAGTGCACGAGACCGTATGCTCCACGGGGACTCAGATGCGCTTCTGGGCAGCGACCGTAAGCCACGGGACTCAGAAGGCTCAGGGACGAGGACCGTAAGCCTCGGGGGCTCAGATAGGTCCAGGGCGAGTCGTAAGCCAAGGGGACTCAGAAGGATTCAGGCGAGACAGTAAGCCAGGGTCTCAGAAGGCTCACGGGCGAAGGGGAACCGTAAGCCACTACAACAGACGCTAAGATCTGGCTGGACCATGACGGGACAGGACGTAAGTATTGGCTGGACCATCTAGCGGGCCCTGACGTAAGCTCTGGGCTGGACCATGAGCGAGGCCAGACACGTAAGCTCTGGGCTGGACCATGAGACGGGCACAAACGTAAGCTCTGGGCTGGACCATGAGCAGGGCCAAACGTAAGCTCTGGGCTGGACCATGAGCCGGGCCAAACGTAAGCTCTGGGCTGGACCTAAGAGCCGGGCCAAACGTAAGCTCTGGGTGGACCATGAGCCGGGCAACCAAAGTACGCTCTGGGAATGGACACTGAGCACGGGCCAAACGTCAAGCTTGGGGTGAGACCATGAGCCGGGGACAAACGTAAGGCTCTGGGCTGGACCATGAGCCGGGCCCAAAACGTAGCTTGGGTGCGGACATAGCGGGCCAAACGTAAAGCTCTCTGGGCTGGACCCTTGAGCCGGGCGCACATCGTAAGCTCTGGCCTGGGACATGAGCCGGGCCAAACGTAAAGTATGGCTTGGAACATGAGAGGCGGCCAAACGGTAAAGCTATGGCATGGGACCATGCGTCGGGCCAACGCTAAGCTATGGGGCTGGACCGTTGATGCCGGGCCAAAACGTAAGCTCTGGGATGGACCGTGCAAATCGGGCCCCAAACGTCAAGCTCTGGGACTGGGACCGCTGAGCCGGGCCCAAACGTAAGCTCTGGGATGGACAGTGAGCCGGGCCAAACGTAAGCTCTGGGCTGGACCGTGAAGCGGGCCCATAACGTAAGCTCTGGGTGGAACGTTCTGAGCAGGGCCAAAGTAAGCTCAGTGATGGAACCTTGAGCCGGGGGCTCAACGTAAGCTCTGGGGCTGGGAACGTGTGCCCGGGCCAAATCGTAATAGCTCTGGGCCTTGGGGGGGACCGATGAGCCGGGCAAACGTAAGCTATGGGCATGGACCGTGAGACTTGGCAAAAGTAAGCTCTGGGTGGACGTGTGTAGGCCAAACGGATTCTATAGGGGCTGGACGTGTGATAGGCCACACGGATTGCTCTGGGCTGGGAACAGTGGAGCTAGGCCAAAAGGATGCTCTGGGACTGGACGTGAGCTAGGCCAAACGGATGCCTTCTGCTGGACCGTGAGTAAGGCAAACGGATGCCTTTGGGCTGCGACCGTGAGCTAGGCAAAACGGGATTGACTCTGGGCTGGACGTGAGCTAGGCCCAATACGGGTTGCTCCTGGGTCTGGACCGTGAGCTAGAGCCAAAACGGATGCTCTGGGCGGACCGTGAGACTAGGCCAAACGGAATGCTATGCTGGACGTGAGCTAGGGCCCACCAAACGGAATGCTCTGGCGCTGGACCGTGAGATTGGCCAAAAAGGAAGCTTCTGGGCTAGACTTGAGCTAGGCCTCAAATACGGATGCTCTGGGCTGGACCATGAGACTCGCAAGACAGGACACACTTCTGGAGCGAACCATGAGCCAGCGGCAACAGACAGACACTTGGGCGAACCATGAGCCAGCGGTTCACGACAGACCCACTCTGGGGAAACCAATGAGCACTGCGGAACAAACAGAGACAGAAATAGACAGCAGGTAAACGGGCCCGAAAAAGTAGGGCTGTCGGTCACCCGGCGGGGGAATCAATTGGTCAGTTTATATTGTATCGGTCGGACTAGAGGGCGGAGTCGCGGGGGGGGGGGGGCGGGGGCATCGTGGAGGGACTGGTAGGCGGACAGACGTACGCGAAGCGGCCCGATTCAGCAGGACATCGGGTGTGGATCCTCTGTGCTTTTTATCACAGCAGGCGAGGTTGGTAGTAGTGCTGGAGGACAGCCAAGGAAGTGGAGGAAGTTAAGGGGCCCCTGGTATTCACCAGAGGCCCGCAGCAATAAGCGGGAAGGATTTGGCTCGAGGACCCCCCAGGTACATCCACTACCCTGGGTGGTAACTGCAGGTGACTGCCGAGAGTGCTGGAAAGGAAACACTGATCGTAGGAGAAACTTGAAGCAAGGAGGTTGAAGCACTCAGAAACACAGAGGAGTACAGGACAGGATCAAAACGTTACAACATGACAACCACAGGCTACGGACAGGAACTGGACGGAACACAGGAAGGTACAGACCAGGAACACGGCAGGTTACATCGGGATAGGGAGATAGCAATCAAGGACAGGAACCAGCCAGGAATACAGCAGACAACGGTGACAACAGACAGATGGCCAGGAGCTCAGATGGGAAGCAGCAACTGGACCAGCAACCTCGGGGTTAAAGTCTCCAACGGCAGATCAGAGATGCTGGCAGGGAAGCTCAAGATGGAAGACAGAGCAACGGAGACTGCTGATGCATTGAACTTGACCACGAGTAGAGGCAGGCAAATCCTCTTATAGCTGTGCTTCAGAGGTGAAGGGAAAGTATGCACGGAGAGGACGCGGATAAAAGGCAGGAAGCGCCACGGGCTTCGGCCCCCTAGAAGGTTTGCAGAGCACAGGGACAGGACAGGATAGACAACAAGGACTGGACAGGGACAGGTAAGTACAACAGCAGAACAACAGTTTGCTGGGACCCCGGCAAGGGAGCCCTCAGCAGAGACATGGCAGGCGAAGGACCAGGCGACGGTCCAAGGCAGGGACCGCGGCATGAACCGTGACAGAGGTTATGTGTGTATATACAGTACATTGTTGTAATGAATGGCAGTAATTCACCTGCTCTTTTGTCCTCTACTTCATGAGATCTCTGATGAGGTGGTCGCTATACAATCACATCAAACAACTTTAGAGTAGATCAGGTGACCTGGTAACACACATTTGAAATTGATAGAGAGATTTAAAATTTGCTATCTTCTCTATGAAACTTGCAGCCTTAGGTAACCTGTGTGGATTATAGTGTTTCCTCAGAGAGATTGTTCTGTCTCTAACTTAGATGTAGCAGCTTCTTTTCCAGCGTAGTCTTGCTCTGTCTGAGTTTGCTGTGATCTTTGGTAATCTTAGTTTTGTGTTTTTATGGTTCTCTCTTGTGTTCTGCCTAAGCAGTCGCTGGGTCATAAAGTTGCTTTCTGTGTCAGGATAAGTTACAGGTTAGGGATATATTTAGGGTTAGCTTTAGGGATAAATTAGGGCTCAAGGGGTCTTGTTGTCAGGGTCAGATGTCAGAGATAGGTTTAGGAGAAGAGTCACAATTATATCTAAGTGTCAGTTTTTATTATCATCTTTCTTCCAGATTGTACTCTCTCCTGTTGTTGCCACTAAATGTTTTCTTGCCATCATCTGCCTTGCTATCCATCCACTAAATCATCAACATTCAATCATTAACATTAAGTCCAGCTATTTTTTTTTTTACTTGATTCAAGCTGCAAATACTTATTGCAAGTGACTACTGATTGACTGCCCTTGTTAATTCTGATTGTAGTCTGGCGTCCACCAGTGTCTTCACATTTGTATGCAATTTTTGTATCAATTTATAACACATACCAAAAAACTTACATGTGCATGTGAACTTTCATGTGTATGCATGTGTATGTAGGATTTTTTTTTTCAAGATTGTTTTTTTTACCTAGTTTGGGAAATGAGGTAGCATGTATAGTGGAATCTGTCATAGCTTTCTGGTTGCTAGGCTACCTATAAGCATATATGTATACAACACGTGCTTTTCATCTATCTCAGTTCCATATTTTTTTTTGTTCATGTGTTATTCACCATGTTCACTCATTTGTAGTAGATTACAAATATTTAATAGATTATTGTCCTTGATAGATTACAGCTGTTTTACAGACATGTTTCTGCTATTAGTGGATCAATAAGCAGAGTTGTTGAAATACAAAAATAATAATTAGGCCAAGAAAATAAAATGTAAAACTACCAATATTTGTATAATAAACTAGAGATGGGCGAATCGTTTCTACGAAGTGGAAAATCGTTTAGGATTTATCAGGAAAACTTCGGTTCGTTACGAAGTCGAACTTTGGGGTGATTCGCGGGAAGAACAGCGTCCGCAAGTGTGCTTTTCCATTGATAACATGGCTGCGAGCACTATGGCGTTTCATGGGGCAAAGCATCTGGGAGGAAGAAGGCATAGGCCGCAGGGACATGTGCAGAGATGGAAGCCAATCAGAGACCGGCTGGGTTTCTGTGTCGGTCACCGCACTATTAAGACCGAGCGCTCGCCGCTGGGAGCTCACACTTCTCTCACTGTACTGACAGGAAGGTGCTGCTGGCGGGTGTTAGCGCTTTCTGAGAACTGATTTTTACACAGCGATTTTTGTGGGGAATTAGGGTGTCTACAGCTTGTCTCGAGACTGTTCTCTGAATGTTCTATTTTGATTTTTTTGGGGTATTGGATCTCGAAAAACTCCAGTGTGGTCACTGCGAGTGCATATAAATTCTCCAATTATACAAGTGGGATATAAGCCAGGTCCTGTTGTATTCATTTAAAAGAATCAGCGTTTTTATACATATACAAATACCACTTATTTTTGGCTGCTCAATTCTATGCGCAATTTACTTTCAGGGGTTAATTAAGAGTTGTCTTTGCTGGTGTGCTGACAAAAATAAAACCGTACTTTTCAACGCCAATTTTTTGATTAATTTTTTTTTTTTTGTAGCCAATTAACAAGACAAGGTTTAATTTTTTTTTAAACCCCCCCCATTAATTTATCTCTTGTTTTGTGTGGCGTGAAATTTCAGACCATTGTAACACGCTACAAAGCTACTAGTTTGTGGTGGTGGGCTCAATCATTATTGCGCAATTTACATGCAATGGGGTTTATTAAGCGTTGTTTTGCTCTGTGCTGACAAATAAACCGTATTTTTCACGCCTAATATATTATTATTTTTTTTTTGGTAGCTAATTCACAAGCAAAGTTTTATTACAATTTTTTCTCTTGTTGTGTGGCGTAGAAATATAAGCCATTGTTAACACGCTACAAACGATACTAGTTTGTGTGGCTCAATGCTTATTGCGGCATTTACATCAAGGGCGTCTAATTAAGCGTTGTTTTGCTGCTGTGCTGACAAAAATAACCGTCTTTTCAACGCCAAATATATATACTTTTTTTTTGGTAGCCTAATTAAGCAAGGCAAAGGTTAATTACAATTTTATCTCTTGTTGTGTGGCCGTAGAAAACTACGCCATTGTAAACGCTACAAAGCTATAGTTTGTGGGTGGCTCAAATTCTACTTGCGAAATTTACATACTCAGGGGTTAATAAGAAGTTGTTTCTGCTGATGTGCTGTCAAAAAATTAAACCGTCTTTTTCAAAGCCAATATTATATTTTTTTTTTTGGTAGGCACTTATTCAAAGCAAAGGTTCTACATACAATTTTACTCTTGTTGTGTGGCGTAGAAAACTACACACATTGTAACAAGCTACTAAGCTAATAGTCTTGTGGCCTGGCTCAATCTCTACTTGCGCAGTTACATCCAGGGGTTAATTTATAGCGTTGTTTTGCTGGTGTGCTGATCAAAATAAACCGTCTTTGTCAACGACAAATATATATATTTTTTTGGGTATGCCTAATTCAAGCAAAGGTTTAATTAAATTTTATCTCTTGTTTGTGTGGCTGTAGAAAATACGCCCATTGTAACACGCTTACAAGCTACTAGTTGGTGGTGGTCAAATTCTATTGCGCAATTTAAATCCAGGGGTTAATTAAGCGTTGTTTTGCTGGTGTGCTGACAAAATAAAAACGTTTTTTTCAAGCCAATATATATTTTTTTTTGGTTGCCGAATTCACAAAGCACAAAGGGTTAATTACAATTTTATACTCTTGTTTGTTGTGGCGATTTAGAAAATCACGCGCCATGTGTATACACGCTACAAAAGCTACTAGTTTGTTGAGTGGGATAATTCTTTTGCGCAATCTTACCATCCAGGGGTTAATTATGCGTTGTTTTGCTGCGTGTGCTGACAAAAATAATCCGTCTCTTTTCAACGCCAAATATATATTGTTTTTTTGGTAGCCCTAATTCACAAGCAAAGGTGAATTACAATTTTATCTCTTGTTGTGATGGCGTAAGAAAATACTCACCATTGTAATCACGCTACAAAGCTATGTTTGTGGTGGTCAATTCTATTGGCCAATTTACATCCAGGGGTTAATTAAGCGTTGTTTTGCTGCTCGTGCTGACTCTAAAAATTAACACGTCTTTTTCAACGCCTCAAATTTATATATTTTTTTATGGTAGCCTAATTTCACAAAGCAAGGTTAATTACATTTTCATCTCATGTTGTGTGGCGTAGAAAATACGCCTATTGTAACACGCTACAAAAGATTACATAGTTTGTGGGTGGCATCCAATTCTATTGCGCAATTTACATCCAGAATGGGTTATTAAAGCGTTGTTTTGTGCTGTGTGACAAAATAAAACTAGTCTTTTTCAAAAGTCCAAATTTATTATATTTTTTTTGTAGCCTACTTCAAAAAGCAAAAGGTTAATTTCATTTTTTATTCTTGTTGTGTGGCGTAGAAAATACGCCATATTGTCAAAACGCTACAAGATCCTAGTTTGTGGTGGCTCAATTCTATGCGGCAAATATTACATCCATGGAGGTTAATTAAGCGTTGTTTTGCTGCTGTGCTGACCAAAAAATAACCTGTCTTTTTCAATCGCCAAATATATTTTTTTTTTTTGGTAGCCTAATTCACTCAAGCAAAGTTATTACAATTTGATCTCTTGGCGTGTGGCGTAGAAAATAAGCCTTTGTAACACGCTACTAAGATACTAAGTTTGTGGTGGCTTCAATTCTATTGCGCAATTTACATCCAGGGGTTAAATTAAGCATTGTTTTTGATGCTGTGCTGTCTAAAAATAAACTGTCTTTTTCAACACCGAAATTTATTACTTTTTCTTGTAGCATAATTCACAAGCGAAGGTTTATTAAGCCTGTTTGTGCTTTTTGTCATTTAGTAAAACATAACAAGTGCTTTGTAAGCGACACATACAAAGTAAATTTTTCGCTGGCCACTTTGTGGAGCGCAATTTATATCCCAAGGGATTACCAAGCTTGTTAATGGGTTCATTTGCGAGGTCCAAAAACAGCGTGTGTATTTTTTATCATATACAGATAGATTCATCAACCAGCGTCCTAGTAATATTTTAGAACAAACAGTCATGTCAGCAGAGGGGGGACCTGTGGCAGATCTGCAACTGCGAGTGGCGGAGCTCGTGGCACAAACATTTCTGAAACGGGGCCCAGGAGCCAGACAGCAAGGGGAGTCGCAGCAGGGGATCACTCGGTGGAAGGCAACACACTTGCCGCCTCGTCATCCTAGCGGACGTTGTGTTGTTCAGGCAACAAGGGTTCTTGATTGGTTGACTAGGTCATCTTTCCTCACAGTTGACTTTGATCAACCCAGCCAAAGAGTCGTGGGAACTCTAGGACACAACACTTAGTTGGCATGGCCCGAGAGCGGATCGTCAGCGGGCCCCTACACCTGTTACTCAGCCCGCCTCTGTCCATCAGTTCCCTCAGCAGGGATTACTATCGTGGTCTGGGATCACGCCTCTATATAGCGAGGTCTTGAACATATTGAGGAGGGCAGTCAGCAGTTACTTGGAAGCGAGAAATGGGGGCCCAATATCCCCAGCTTCTTGGCAGTAGGCGGCAAAGTTTTAGATGTTTGAGAGTGGCATGGGTGTCATGTGGTGAGAGGTCAGCCTCCTCGGCTTACAAAGACCGGTGATGAGGACATACGTGACTCGATGAAACACAAATAGATGATGCTGTAGCCGACCGCAAGCTTGGGAGCGAGTGATGCAAGGGCTTCATCATCGAAGGAGAAAGAGGGCGTCAGCTTGCGCGTTCAGGCAGCGGAGCAGTCCAGCAAGTGGGTTTTGGTGTGGTGTGGAGTCAGCCAGAGTAGCAGCAGTGTGAGGTGGGGAGCCATGCGCACGGGGTGGTAGTAAAACACGCTTCGCAGGTCCAAGACAGTAGGGCACAGTGGCCTCAGCGATAGAAAATGGTCATTGAATAGAGGGCAGAGGGGCAGTAGTCACTCTAGTGCTCGGAGGTGGCGGTTAAATCAGCTACTCGGCGGCTGTGGCAAGTTCTTTTGCTAAGACACCGGGGAGAACCGTATCATGGGTATATGTTAGAATCTGTGGGCAGGAAAGTGAAGCGTGGCCAGGGAGCTAACGTTGCATACACAACGGCTCCTGCGTCAACACATGCAGCGTCACCATCGGGTGGCATGGGAGAAACGTGGCTTCAGATGTGCGTGGTCCATCTGCCGCTGCAGCAGCTTTAGCATCGGCTGTGGCACCGCATGCCATTTCAGCCCAGTAAGGCTCCACCAACCTCTGCAGAAGGCAGATGTTTCTCTTTGACATCCTCTCCCGGTCCAGAGCTCTCTGTCTCGCTACTCCAACTGCGCCCGAGGCCAGTCGTTCAGAGAGGGATTGTACAGAGGAAAAAACAGATGGTCCAACCATTCCTAAGGTTGCAGCAGCTGACCGTGTGCTCTGTCAGTTGTTGGTCATGAAGTCCCTCCCTTTCCATATGGTGGACTCTGCACACATTTCAGTATGAACTAATGGCTTCGTGCCGAAGAGAGATGGAGAGTTAAGCCGTACATTTCTTTTCCAAAAGCAGTTACCAGCACTTATAAATATGTAGAACAGAAAGGTGGGTCAGTCTGAGTTATCGGTTTGTTCCAAGTACTCCGGGCAGAGCGGACAGTCTGGAGCTGTATACAAACTTACAGGTCAGGGCCAGGTACATTGTCCTTTCGCGGTACCATGGGGTGGATGAATGTGCTTCCTGCCCAGGCACACATCAACTTGGACAGGAGACGCCGCTTTCCTCACCTCCACCGTTGTCAAATGGGCTCCTGCGCCAATATTCGCCTCCTCCTCCATCCCCACCACCACACAATTCAGCCTACCAACAAGTTACTGATCTTCATTACCACTGTGTAGGGCACAGCCGGTGTACGTCAGTTATTTCTACTAGATTTTGCATCGGCGAAGAGTCACACAGGGGAGGAACTGCTCCGCGTCATGCGAGCAAGAATTCGATTTGTGGCTTTCTCCGCGCCAATGCAAATCGGAACATGGTGAAGGACAATGGGAGGAACATGGTGTCCGGCCTGCAACGAGGAGGGATGGTCCATGCGCCCATGACATGGCAGACACGTGTTTCGAATCTGGTTGTAAAAGGTTCCTGAAGGTCTTCACGATCTTCAGTACATTCTCCGGAAAATGGCCAGGAAAGCTGTGCATGCACTTTATCCATTCGTTACTAAGCCGGCAACACCTCCTCGAGTTGCAGCTGGGCAGAACAGGGCATCCCCAAACACGCTCTGATATGCGATGTTTCCGCACACGCCCCTCCCCCCCCCGCCCCCTGCTGGAATTCCTGCTGCACATGTTGGACCGGGTCTGTATGAACAGAGAAAGGACATTATAACACGTTTTTTTGATGATCCAGGCGACAGAACAGCTAATCCCTGGTGTAAAACTTTGATGGCTCAAGCAGTGGCTAAGATCTAGCGTGGACACTGGCCTTTGTTGAGCGCATTCGAGGGGCCACGTTATTTGTCAGTCGGCCCCAGGGACTACGGGATGAACTAACGTCCTTCCACGGCTTTATGTCCTGGAACTCAGAGCTGAAAAAATCTGTCCTGGGCAGGGGAAATGGAGATGTGGCGACTACATCTCGTGGCCACATGTGTTCCGGTGGGGACTGAAAATGGAGGAGGGAGGGGGAGAGAGGACTTGGAGGCAGAAGCATTGTCTGGTGAACTGAGTGGATTTTTACCAGGTGTCAAGAGAGGAGGAGCAGGAGCAGCTCGGAGGAGGTGGATGGAGATGAGATGACGAGGCAGTTGAATCCAAGCACTCCGTGGCAGTATATCAGTGGTAAATGCGAGGCAGGGAGCCCCTCGAGTCACTTGTGCAGATGTCGCAGCAATGCTTATCTTGCCTGGCTAGTGACAGCGAATAGTCAGCATCGGCAGAGGGATGACTTCTGCTCTCACACACCCTACTTGGGACCATCGATAACGGTCCAAATGGGAGCCTTTTCCAAGCAATTGAGTGGGAAGACAAACTCAATATATAGGGACATCCTCCGGTAATCATTGGAGCTGCCTATGTGTGGCATCCGTCCCTCACTTGACAGGTCCTGACCGGGGGTTCCTCAGCGGATCACGTACTACTGCCGTGGCTGCTGGGGAGGTGCGTTGGGGGGGTAGGAGCAGTACCAGCTCCATCAGCCAGTAACCTAAGTATGGAGTACAACTAATGAGCAGCTTTTCCTTCACCAGCCTTGTGAGGTGGGCAAGTCACACAGCACGCAGCGAGCAGCCAGGTACATGGAGCATTCCCCTGATCCAACAGGTGGTCGGGGGTGGGCCCTTTACTTGGACAGAACTCTGCTCAACCTGTTAGAAGATCGATGGACTACTGGGGCAGCCCAAACCTGGATGTGGTGGCCGCAACTCTTGACGAGGGTTTGCCAAATGGAGAAGCTGTCCTGCGCCGGCCATGTAGCCATGTGGCATCTAGAAGCGGGTGTTCAGTGCGGCGGGGGCCCAGCGATTACACCAGGAGAACCGCTTGTCCACGGGAAATGTTGAAACGACTGACTCTTTTTCAAGATGAATCAGGGCGCGGGCATCGGCCAGGATTTCCTTACACACCAATGCAGTAGGCGTCAGGTCTGGGTTCAATCTACCATGCTCAGCCACTATTCTGATGCGCCACCCGCTGATGACCACACATCTGCTGATAGTTTCTCCATCTGCACCTTCCACCCGTCTTTTACCAGGGTCTGTATTGCCACCCACCTCAACACTATGTCGTGCGGCTTTGTGCACTCTTTGTGGCTCATCTGCTGCTGCTGTTGCTGTTGCCGTGACATCCCACACTGTGTAAATTGTGCAACTCTGCGGCCTGGTACTGTTTTGACACCTCCAGATAGTCTTGTGCCACTCTCTGACCTCATGGCTGTTGCTCCTGTCTTAACCGCCACTTCATGTCATTGTGCCATGCCTGTCCTCAATGTCTGCTGCCGCCGTGACCTCCGCTCTTCAGTCATTGTGCTGCTCTGTGCCTAATTAACTATTTTGCACTGCAGGAATGTCATTGTGCACTCTTGTCCAACATGCTGCTGCTGTGACTCTGTCGGGCCCTACAATCACTGTGTCATTGTGCCACTGTCTGAACCATAATGGCTGGATGCCGTGGCTGCGTGCCGTGCCTCCTCACTTTGTGGCCTACTCCTGTTTTTGCCTCCGCTAAGAATTTGTCCATTGTGACACTGTTGACCTCAATGCTGTGATTGTGGCTGCTTGCAGTGCCTACTACTGTGTCATTGATGCCACTGGTTCTTGACCTTAGCGGCTGCTGGTGCTCTCCTGACAGTGCCCTCCACTCTGTCGTCTTTGTACCACTCTCTTGGACGACTCCTTTTTTGCCAGCTTCAGAATTTGTTCAATTGTGACAAATGCAGGTCCCTCATTGCTGTGCCTATTCCGTTGACTCATACTCTGTGTCATTGTGCACTCTGCGGCCTGGTACTGTTTTGAACAACTCTTACAGAATGTCATTTGATGAAACTGTCTGACCTCATGTGGCTTGTGTGGCTGCCTCCGTCACACCTCCCACACTCTGTTCAATTAATGTTGCCACCTGAGCTCTCAGTTTGTTTTTTTCAAGCTTTTTGCTGCATGACTTTATAAGGTCTACGTTCCTGCTTAGTTTTTTGGTCAAGTTTTGCCCCATAAGTGCCCAGGGTTTTTTATAGTGAAGCGATTCTAAGAGCGGCCGGCAGTCATGTGCGTGTCATAACTACAATAACAACATTGTATGAAGACAAATACCAAGCTCCTCTGCATTTTTAAGCATGGCACAACGTTCTACAGCACCCTGGCAGGCTCTGCGGCAGCCTGGATATAGCTGTTTTTCTAACGCGATTCGTGCGATGTAAATCGGAACGAATCTCGAATTTTTGTCGGAAAAATTCGGCGATGTGACCGATCGTAATTTTTGAGAAATTCGGCCATTTCTTTATTATATCATATATTGTCACTATTATCCATTTCACTTAATATGTAAATATTCATATTTTACAAAGCACAAAAAGAGCCAGGGGTACAAACTCAGATAAGCAGTCAAATCTAGAGCATCCCTCAACAGGTCTTCAAAGCGCCTCAAGATTCATAACATTACAGACGTCATAACCAGCGAAACATGCTGAAAGGACTGCATTATAGTATTTCATAATGAATCAGCTGCTAGTCAGTTTCCATTGGAAGACTAACTTCAGTGATACCTTTATGCAAAAAGAAGAAAAAAAGATACTTGTGGTATGTCAGCAACGAGCAGAGTGTTATACAATAAACAACTAGGCAGTTGACTTTGAGCCAACTTGGGTTTTTCATCTTGCACAAGCTAGTTATATAAGTTACATTTTATATAACATGTAGATTAGAAGAGGTGTTAAAAAGGTGTTAAAACAGTGGCCTGGAAAATCTAGATACCGTAAATGGAAAAGTGACTATCACATTGGGGAACAAAAAACATTTTTTGGGTGCCTGGAATTGTTGACCTTATTCTGGGTATCCAAGTGCTGCTGAGTCCGAAAATCCCATCCATTTTGTTCTAGCAAGATCTGAGTTATGAGATGCTGATTATATGATTCTACATTGTTCTTCTCATTAATTTGTTTATAAATATGTAGTGCAGATGAATAGAATTGAATTTGCTCATTCACATTCTTGTTTTTGTTTGCATGTATTCTATAATTATTCTAAAATTTATATAATTACTGTTTCACATGAATTCAACATTTCTTTAGTATGATATTGAGTGACAACTACTTTCAGCAACATATACTTGTAAAGGTGGCAATGCAGTATCTCCAAAACTAGAGTTGATAGGGGAAAATAGGTCATTTTCAGAATCAGAACCCCAAATATACTCAAAAACTGTTACAACTTTTAAGGCAGCAAATTGAATGTTCCCAGTGTTATCCATATGTATTAGCAGTTAAAGCCTATTCTATGGGCCGCCACCTAAAGATTTCCCCAAAAAGGAAACTCCTGTAAAGTTAAAAATCAAGACCTTAGAATTTTTTTTAAATTAACATCAATCCAAAACAGATCGTTTGCTGTCTCAAGCTGTTTTAGTCAGCATGAGTTACAGCATGTTCCACAGTCCAAAATCTGTTAGTGAGCTTTCATGCCGTACTAGAGCATTTAGGGGTGGTTAGAGATGGCTAAATATCTCAAAAATGCTATTCGGCTGACTTCAGCACGACATTTCCTGTCAAAAATAACTTCGTTCGCGAATTTACAACGTGTACGAATCACGAGTAAAAAAACCTCAAATTCCAGGCTGCACATAGCCTTGCAGTTGTGCTAGTAGAACGTTTGTGCCATGCTTAAATATGCATAAGTGGTGAGCTTGTATCATGGTCTCATACAATGTTTTGTTTTTTAGTATTACACGCACATGACTGCCGCCGCTCTTAGAATCTTTAAGAAATATACGGTATTAGAGAAAATAATAATTTCAATAGTGACATATAACATATCTATTGATCACCGTGAGTGCTGTGCATACTTAGGTCCTTACTTTTTTAATCTTTAAAGAATCTAGATTCAGTAATACATATACACCATTCTTTATATAAAAAAATATATTTATTACAATCTTCAAGAGGATCAAAACATAACATCGTTACCAAGTTACAAAGCATAGAATCCAATACCAAAATATGGTAACTACGATTACCCTTGTGTGTCTGTGTGTAGAATATGAACCCTGCATTTTCCCTTCAGAGACCATATTTAGGCCTCAATGGCTTCCCTCATAGCCCCACAAGACCTCCGCGCCACCACATTTCTCTTTCCAAGGTCTGTTGGCTCCGCCCCTGGGTTTCCACCCCTGGCTTCCCACACCGCTTCCTTATATACACGTCATCCGTGTGGGAGTTAACTCTCAGTGTCTCAGGCATTACTACAAACCATAAGTGGATATACAGCTAAATAATATATTAGGTTCAACCTCCTCTTACATTCCCACCTTCTGATGTCATTGGCAAAGTATACCAAACTGGTTGGACCGCTCATCACCAACCTTCAAAAAGCAATGCCAGCAAACTTTATTTTTACCTATTCTGTGTGCTCCGGCGTGCCTGTGTAATATTTTATCCATATCATCACATATTATAATATTCTGTACATTTTTTACTGAAATAGCATTTAACATTTTCCCCCTCTTGAGGGAGAGATATCAATTGAACCCTCACTATTATATCTAGTATGCACAATGGGAATTTTCAGTTTCATCACAATTTAGAATATTAATAATAATGTTAAGGAAGAACCAAGATAATTAGGGATCAGGTTTTCTGACCCTAAATCCCTTACACGGACATCTACTTTTGTACTTGTAGCAACAAAACAAGAACACTGTCTCCTATAAAATCAATCTTCTACAAGTTTCCCTTGAGATAACAGTCCATAAAAGTCCATTAAATCCATCTGTAAAAGATAAACAGTCATAGTCCATACATGGGATTTATTTGCATAATCCCACTGGTCATCTCTGATAAATGGAACAAAACCCAAGACATTATTGTACTTCCAGGCTTGTCACAGTGAGAAATAACACCCCGACCACTTTCAACAGCTGTAGACGGTCACGGTGGCATCTCATGCAAGGGCCTGCGTAGTTATCTTCTCATGACAGTCTCTTTATGCATAGAAAAATAATAATAGTAATGGAGGGTTGCAAAAACTCAGTCCTGTCAATCATACTGAACCCACCAATCAAATCTTTCACTGAAGATGCGACGATAATGATTCCATTTGAATATAACACAGTGCATTATTTGAATAATCATTGATAAAGCACAGTTCAATTAAAACTTGATTATCAGGAAACATTTGTCTTCTTCTTGGAACTTGTAACTTTTATTTATTTATACTTAGAAACTAGATTGGAAGAACTCTTCCCCTAAAAATATTGATAAATCCTGATCTTATGTTATCACAATCCACCATATCAATATATCAATTTACAAATATATATTGCTTTTACACATTGAACCTCTGTTAATGAACTTATAAAGATTGTTTTTTCACATAATTAAAAAATAATAATTATAACACTTCTGATCATTGAACCTAGTTATAACACTAATCAGTGTAATATACGTAATGGTAATTCTATTTTTATTCAAACTTTAATGGAAGTCACATACTTTAATTTATTCTTCCAAACCTTAAACCAATAACAAATTAATCAAACCCTTATTAATTATTTTCATATGAGATTGTTCAAAAAGATAATGTTTTGACCCAATACTATAAATAATAATGACACTTATTTAAATTTTTTATTAAAATGAACACATTTTTGTTAGAAAAATTAATTATTTATGAGAATGACATTATTTCCCCTTTGGAACCTAAATTTATAATAACAAAAACCTTTATTGACCTTTTCTGTTGACAAGTGTGTTAAAGTTTTATAAACCATTTGTATGTGTAAAACCTTTGTGATATTATCTCTATCACATGATCCAAACCAATATGTTAAAATGTGTATTCTTCCAATGATAAACAAAGATACCATATTCCAATTACGCGCATCATGAACCATGTACACATCAGTCTGTAAGTGTACAACCTTTATTGATTTTGCGTCCTTCCCATTTGTTAAATAATCATTGACTACTAATATGTAAAGCAAAAATTCAGCATGACTTTAATTAGTCTGAGAATACAAAAAATTAAAATATAAAAAATTAAAATATATAATCTTGTATATAAATAAATAATATATATTTATTAATATTCTAACTTTATTCACTGCTGAAAATTTATTTGACAAGTATAATCACTTTTTTTGTATCTCTCAGCTATTCAGACATAAACTTGTTCTGGTTTGGGAATTGTCTATGTTCAACGCAATTTATTTTCCTCAAAACAAAGTCACTTTGAAAGAATCGGCCAGCGACAATTGCTTTTTCCTTCTGTTCTAACAGTGCCTGAGGCTCCTAAAATCAGATTCTATTGTCAAGTTAGCTATGTCAATTCATGCCATTAACAATAAATTAAACTAATGATTGAAACAAAAGTTAACGACTTTATACCACCATTTTTAATCTTAACATGGTTTCTTTTAATAATGTAAGTCATGAATGTGTAAATTAATGTATAAAATTCAATTGTTAATATTTGGATATAATATGAACCCAATGTAATATCTATAAATCATTTGATACCCACATGTCAATTTAAAACCCAAAAAATATTTATATGAAACCTTAATACTTTTATGGAACTGTACCCCCAAAAAATAAGTGTGTTTTGAGATTATAATCCCTTGAAAAAATGCAAAATATGAAAAAGAAAAATTAAAAAACAACTTAGGAAAAATAAAATAAAGTATAATCAAAAATATCAAATAATATATGGATCTGGATAAGATAGTTAATAGATAATAGGTAATATGATTAAAAGGGTAATAGCTAAAGTAGCACTTAATATGTTATCTGTCAAAAGAAAAAAACATTGAAATAAAAAATAAAATTGTCTAAGTCTTCTCTTTGAAGCAATCCCGGTTGATTTTAAAACTAGTCTCCTTTGCACAGCCCCCATTATCACTGCACACCTCAGGAGTCAAGCCTATCTGCATCTGTCAATCATTCATCAATGTCGCATTACTCGTACTTAACTAACCTGTTAATCCAATAAGATTGCTTTTACAAAAATCTTCTCATACTTAAGATAACAATGCGCAACCTATAACTTATAGTATAATAATAAAAGATTACATGAGGACTCCAAAAAATTTTGATAGTCCTAAAGTATCCGACTCTGAGGGTTAAAAGGAATACAAACATTCCTCTCTGACTTCTGGAAGAAGTGTGAACATTTGTAGTTTCTTAGTCACTCACCCAAATCACATTTGCTACACTGTGACATGTGCCTATCTTAATCTTACAATCCAAAATGGATACTTACAGGACTCAGACATGGTGTTCCAGTGCTCTCCCACTAATTGTGATTACATTATTATTTAATTAATTCAACTTAAACAGGTGGATCAATACATAATACATTAATAAATGTTATAATTACACACCATGCAAAATAGAATTACAATAACTTTACCTTAAATAAGAATAATTTAAATATTGTGGTCAATGTCTTCAACACAGCCTCTCCGGAAAAAATGAACGTAATTAAGCTGTTAACATACAGACATGTATCTTACAAGGCAAATATAACTTCCTTAAGAGATATACATGAAAATTTATCGCAAGAAAAATCTGCAGAGATATAACAGAGAAAATAATGTTATTTTACTTTATAAAGACTTTAAATTAATTTTACTTAAAACCCACAAGTTCTTTATTTTAACCTTACTCAAATATAACATAGTAATCTACTCTTGTATCTATTTATCTATCCTAATCTCATATCTATCCTATCTATCTATCTATCTATCGTAATCTATCAATCTACTCTCCATATCCATATATGGCATGACATAATCAGCCATCTTAGACCACATAGTGGAGAATCTATATATATATATATATATATATATACACACATAGTACAAGTAATAACACACATATATGTCTACACATAAAAATAAATATATCTATAGATACACATACCCGCATTAAGATATATTTTTAGAGAGATAAATATATAGATTCATTTTAAGGACGTGCCTGTTCAAATTCTACTTTTAGATACTGGTCACATAACTTTTAAATTATTCTATACCAAGGGATGAAACCGTGCCATTATCCTTTTCCAAGCCGTTTACTTACACAAATAAGTCCCGATCAGAATTATTTTAATATTCTCTATCCAATTTTTTTAATTCACCTCGAGAAATTTTGATTAGCCACTCACATTTTAAATTTGGCCCCAAACAACCGCCCCTATGAAAGTCACTTGATTCTTCATAATCCTACTTGACTTTCCAATTTCTTTATTGTGTTCTTTGAATGTGGCATGTTAAAGAATTCCTGGGAATCTTAAATTTATCCTCAGAAAGGATGAATTTATGTCAACTGTTGATAATTTTATCTTATATTTTGATGAAATTTAATAAGAATTTGTCTAACATGTAATTCTTTCTTCGCTGATCATAAATTTTATCATTAAATCCTCTTATTAGAAAAATGACATTGTTATATGACTATCGACCTACATCTGTTTATTTTGCGGCCATTTTTACTTTTCCCTGAGCATAATTTTGGAACAAATGGATTTTGGTGGGCTTTCCTAAAACTATTCAAAAATGTAGCAGCCTCACGTATCGACGATTTTTCAGATCAATAACACGCAGATGGAGGCCCGGCATGAACTTACTAAAAATTTTATTGTAAATTGATTTATCATCAAAGAGATGGTTTTCAAATTATGAACACTGCTTGATAGGTCCTTTCAAAAATGGACATTGAAAAAAAGGTAACACCTTTTCCTTCCATTGTGTAATGTTGATTTAGAAGATTCATAAGTCGGTAAATATCCAAAAAATGCAAAAAAATGAAACCGCGTAGTCGTCAAAATCTTGAGCTGTTATTCAAAAAAATATTTAAGGATAATATCCTGAGAAATTTGAAGGAAACCAATATTGAACACTCCAATTAATTTCCTCAATTGCTACAAATTAAATCTAACACAAAAGTTTTCAATAATTCTGAAATTTCTACAAACATGCAGATTATTGTTGTACTGCTGGGATATGATTTTTACAAATTCCTGACAAATATGTCTGCATTTTTAATTTACCATTAAGCCACTTTGATCTCCCTGGTTGCTCTCTGAATAAGCCTTTCCATTTAGTATATGTTTTTTGTGTGCGTTTCAGTTTCAACTATTTTGTGTAAACATATCTAGTGATGTTATATATTTCGTTCTGTGATATTTTAATCGACAGAGGAACTCACAGCATTGTGAGTTTCCTCAGGCTTCTGTCTTTCCTATCACATTGGGGGCTTATAGAGATCTTGAGATCGATCATGACATATTAATGAAACATTTTTACCAATTGTAAAATGTTTACTCAGTTTTCTGTCTTCATGCCTGAAAAAAAGCGCTTTGCATCTACCTCCCTTATTGGATTGATTCACAATCATTATACAAAGCCAACCATGCATTCTCAATATCTGACTGTTTTATCACTTTGTCAAAGGTTTCGAACTGTAATATCTGCTCCTATCAGTATAAAACTCAATAAACTCCAAAACTACACACGTTCTCCTCAGCTATGTAATCTCCAATGAAACACGCTGACTTCTCCAGATCTGAATCCGATCAACTCCCAGTCCGAGATTCAGACTTGTCCTGAAGCTTGAAAAAACTCACATTAGTGGCTTTCTTTCTTTTCCCCCTCATGTCAAGCGGAAGACATTCAAAATCTCGGCCTAAGCTCGCCATTATGTTAGAAATAAAACGGTTAGAGAAAAAATATATATCATTAGAGACAAGATAACAGAACTAAGAACACAGAGTGGAGTGACTGTTGATCCTGACCTTATGTCCATACAATTTAAACATAACGAATCTAGATTCATAATACTTAAACAACCTTTCTTTATATAAGAAAAAATATTATTATTTTACAATCTCAAAGATCATAACATAACATCGTTACACAGTTACAAAGCATAGAATACAATACCAAATATGATCTACGTTACCCTATGTTGTGTACTGTTTGTAGAATAGGAACCCTTCTTCCTTCAGAGACCAATTAGGCCTCAATGCTTCCCTCATAGCCCGCACCGATGACCTCCCCACCACATGTCTCTTTCCAAGTCTGTTGGCTCCGCCTCACTAGGGTCTCACCCCAGCTTCCCCACACCCCTATCATAATACACGACTCCGAGTGGTGTGACTTAACCTCAGTTGGCTCAGGCATTAACTACAAACCATATGGTTGAATACAGCAAAATATATATTAGGTTCAACCTCCTTCTTTACATTCCACCTTCTGATTTCATTGCTAATGTATACCAAACTGTGTCTAGGAACCAGCTCTTCACCACCTTCAAATAGCAATTGCCACAACTTAATTTTTACTAAGTCTGTGTGCACGTGCGGTGCCTGTGTAAATTATATCATTATCATCACATATATATAATTTTCTGTACATTTTACTGGAAATATCTTTTTAACAGAACGCTTCACTATATAAATTCCACTGGGCACTTAAGAGGGCAAAACGACCAAAAAACTGAAGGGGGAATGTAGCCTGATAAAGTCATGGCAAGCGACGCTGGAAAAAAACAAGCCTGAGGGCTCAGGTTGAAACATCAGTGGACAGAGTTGGTATTGACGTGGCCCCCCCCGGGGTGCCTCCCAAAAAAAAGCCACATCAGCATGCGGACAAACGTGCACAATGGACCATTCTCTGTTAGTGGCAAAAACAGGAGTAGGGCCAAAGAGTGCACAATGACACAGTGTGGATTGACGCATCAACAGCAGCAGCAGCATGAGGTCAGACAGTGGCACAAGACAGTCTAGATGTGGCGAAAAAAGGCAGAAGCCACATAGTGTGCACAATGAACAGTGTTTAGGTCATGGCCAGCAGCCACAGCAGCAGCCATGACGTCAGACAGTGGTCACAAAGCCTCTCAGTGTGTAGTCACGGCAGCAGCAGCAAGAGGGTCAGACAGAGGCACAAAGACAATGCGTGTATTTGGAAAAAACTGAGTAGTCCAGCAGAGTACACAATGATCAGAGAAGTGGAGGTGACGGCGGCAGCAGCATAGGTCAGAACAGTGGGCACAATTAAATATCTGGAGGTGCAAAAACATGAGTATGCCCCATAGATTGTGCACAATGACAGAGAGTGGAGGTGACGGCGGCAGGAGCAACAGCATGAGGTCAGAGAGTGGCACAATGACACAGTGTGGATGTCACGGTACCAGCAACAGCAGCATGAGGTCATAGAGTGGCACAATGACACAGTGTGTAGGTCACGGTAGCAGACACAGCAGCAGCATGAGGTCAGACAGTGGCACAATGACACAGTGTGTAGGTCACGGCAGCGGCCACAGCAGCAGCATGAGGTGGGGCAGTGGCAAAATAAAATTCTGGGGGTGGCAAAACAGTAGTAGGCCACAGAGTGGCACAATGACACAGTGTGGAGGGCACGGCAGCAGCAGCATGAGGTCAGGCAGTGGCACAATGACACAGTGTGTAGGTGACCGCAGCAGCAACAACAGCAGCAGCAGCATGAGGTCAGAGAGTGGCACAATGACACAGTGTGGATGTCACGGCACCAGCAACAGCAGCAGCAGCATGAGGTCATAGAGTGGCACAATGACAGACTGTTGAGGTGGGTGGCAATACCAGTCCCTTGTAAAGATGGTGGTAGGCAGATGGAGAAACTGTCAGCAGATGTGTGGCATCAGGCGGGTGGCGGCATCAGAATAGTGGCTGAGGCAGGTAGTTTGAACCCAGACTGACGCCTAAGGCATTGGTGTGTGGAAATCCTGGCCGATCCACGCCTGATTCATCTTGACAAAGGTCAGTCGTTCCACATTTCCCGTGGACAAGCGGGTTCTCCTTGGGGTAACGATGGCCCCCGCCGCACTGAACACCCGCTCTGATGCCACACTACTGGCCGGGCAGGACAGCTTCTCCACTGCAAACTCGGCAAGTTGTGGCCACACATCCAGTTTGGCTGCCCAGTAGTCCAGCGGCTCTTCTAACTGAGGTGGCAGAGTGCTGTCCATGTAGCCCACCACCTGTTGGTTCAGGGACTGCTTCAGGTACTGCTGCTGCTGCTGCTGCTGGCGACTGCCCTCCTCACTAGGCGGGTGAAGGATGCTGCTCATCAGTGACTCCAGACTTAGGTTGCTGCTGATGGAGCTGGTACTGCTCCTAGCCCCCCCCCCCCCACCTTCACCCAGCAGCCGCGGCAGTAGTTCGTGAGCGCTGAGGAACCCCCCGGTCAGACCTGTCAGAGGAGGGACGATGCTGCACATAGGCAGCGGCCAACTGACTACGGAGGATTTCCCTATAGTATTTGAGTTTGTCCTCCCTCTCAATAGCTGGGAAAAAGGCTCCCATTTTGGACGAGGGTCCAATAGGGTGGAGAGCCAGAAGTCATCCCTCTGCCGGATGCTGACTATTCGGCTGTCACTAGCCAGGCAAATTAGCATGCTGCGGGCCATCTGCACAAGTGACTCCGAGGGGCTCCCTGCCTCCATCTCCACTGTATAATGCCATGGTGCTTGCGGGTCATCTGTCTCATCTTCCTCATCTCCATCAACCTCCTCCAGCTGCTTCTGCTCCTCCTCTCTTGTCACCTGGGTAGAAAATCCACTCATTTCAGTCCCCAGCGGACTCATGTGGCCGCGAGATGTAGTCACCACATCTCCAGTCCCCTGCCCAGACAGATTTTTCAGCATCTGTTCCAGGACATGAAGCAGTGGAATGACGTTATTCATCCCGTAGTCCTGGCGACTGAGAAATAACGTCGCCTCCTCGAATGGCCTCAACAAACGGCAGGTGTCACGCATGAGCTGCCACTGGCTGACATCAAATTTACACAGGGGAGTACTCCTGTCCACCTGGATCATCAAAAATCATTAATGGCCTTTCTCTGTTCATACAGTCGGTCCAACATGTGCAGGCTGGAAATCCAATGGGTGGAAACATCGCATATCAGAGTGTGTTGGGGGAGGCCGGTCTGCTGCTGTAACTCAAGGAGGGTGTTCCTGGCTTTGTACGAATGGATAAAGTGCATGCACAGTTTCGTGCCCATTTTCAGAATCTTCTGAAGATCTGTGGAAGACTTCAGGAACCTTTTCACAACCAGATTAAACACGTGCGCCATGCAGGGCGCATGGACCATCCCTCCCATTGTCCGTCACCATGTTTCCGATTTGCAATTGGCGTGGAGAAAGCCACACATCGATTTCTTGCTGCATGAAGCGGAGCAGTTCCTCCCCTGTGTGACTTCGTTCGCCGAGGCAAGCCAGGTGTAGAACTGCGTAACACCGCTGTGCCCTACACATGTGGTATGATGGAGCAGTACTTGTGGAGGCTGAGATGGTGGTGGTGGTGGAGGAGGAGGAGGCGGACATTGGCGCAGGAGCAGCAGTTTGACAACGTGGAGGAGAAAGCGGCGTCTCCTGTCCAAGTTGTTGGTGTGCCTGGGCAGGAAGCACATTCACCCAGTGGGCCGTAAAGGACATGTACTGGCCCTGACCATAGTTACAGCTCCAGACGTCCGCGCTGCCGTGCACCTTGGAACAAACCGATAAGCTCAAGGACTGGCCCACTTTCTGTTCTACATATTTATGAAGTGCTGGTACTGCCTTTTTGGAAAAGAAATTACGGCTTGGAACTCTCCATCTCGGCTCGGCACAAGCCATTAGTTCTCTGAATTGTGCAGAGTCCACCATTTGGAAAGGGAGGGACTGCAGTACCAACAACTTGGACAGGAGCACGGTCAGCTGCTGCACCTTAGGATGGTTGGACGCATACTGTTGTCTCTTTGTAATCGCCTCGCTGAACGACTGCTGGCGCCATGAGTAGCGAGGAGCAGGAGCATCTGGACTGGGAGATGATGTCAAAGAGAAACAGCTACCTTCTGCAGAGGTGGTGGAGCCTTGACTGGCTGCAATGGCATGCGTGCCACTGGCTGCTGCTGCTGCAGTGGCAAGATGGACCACCACATCTGAGCCACGTTTCTTCCAGGCCACCGGATGGTGACGCTGCATTTGTTGACGCAGGGCCGTGGTGCCAATGTTAGCTCTCTGGCCACGCTTCACTTTCTGCCCACAGATTCTACTTATACCCATATTCAGCTCCTCCGGTGTCTTAGCAAAGAACTGCCACACCCCGCCGAGTAGCTGATTTTAACCGCCAACGCTCCGCACTGAGTGACTACTACCGCCGCTGCCGATCGCTGAGCCCCTGTGCCGCTACTTTCTTGGACCTGCGAAGCGGTTTTCCTACCCGTGGCCGCTTGGCTCCCGACCTCACACTGCTGCTACCCTGCTGACTAACGGCCAAACGACCCACTTGCTGGCTGCGCCGCTGCCTGATGCACAAGCTGATGCCCTCTTCTCCTGACGATGATGAAGCCCTTGCTTCATCCGGCTCCCAAGTGCGGTCGGCTACATCATCATCAATTTGTGTTTCATCGTCACTGCTGTCCTCATCACCGGTCTTGGTATGCAGAGGCTGACCCCTCACAACATGACCTCCCATGCCACTCTCCACATCTATACTTTTCCGCCTACTGCAAGAAGCAGGGGATATTGGCCCCATTTCTTCGCTGCCAGGTAGCTGCTGACTGCCCTCCTCAAATTGTTCATCCTCGCTATATAGTGGCGCTGAGCCCAGACCACATAGTAGATCTCTGGCTGAGGGAACCGGATGGGACAGAGGTGGGTTGAGGACAGGTGAGGGCCGCTGAACCGCTCCCGGGCCATGCCAACTAAGAGTTGTGTCTGACGTTCCCACCGACTCTTGGCTAGGGTTGTCAGATGTCATCTGGGAGGAAGTGGATGACCTAGTAAACCAATCAAGAAATCTTGGGTTGCTAGTCAGCACACGGCCGCTAGATGACACCGGCAGTTGTGGCCTCACCGAGTGACCCCTGCTGCGACATCCCCTTGCTGTGCTGTGACCTGGGCCTGCTCCAGGAATGTTTGTGACACTGCCACTCGCAGGTGAAGAGCCTTCCACTTATCTGTCTGACATACTGTTTGTTCTAAAATGTACAGACACTGTTTGACGAAGATATCTGTATATGATAAATACACACCCTGTATTTGACTCCAAATGAACCCACTAACAAGCTTGGGTAACCCTTGGACATAAACTGCCCTCCACAAATGGCCAGGAAAAATTGACTTGTATGGTGTCGTTTAAAAACTCTGTGCATTTTACTGAATGTAAAAGCACAAACAAGCTTAATTAACCTTCGGATATGAATTATGCTACAGAATTTCTTCTGTAGCGGTGAAATAGAAAGTTTCTTTTACTGAGTACAACTACTAATACTTAGTTAACCCTTGGATGTAAATTGCGCAAAAGAATTGAGCAGCCACAAACTACTAGCTTTGTAGAGTTTTACAATGGCGTATTTTTTACGCTACACAACAAGAGAAAAAATTGTAATTAACCTTCGCTTGTGAATTATGCTACAGGAAAATTGTATCTTTTGGTGGTGAAAAAGACAGTTTATTTTTGTCACCACAGCAGAAAAACAACGCTTAATTAACCCCTGGATGTAAATTGCGCAAAAGAATTGAGCAGCCACAAACTACTAGCTTTGTAGCGTGTTACAATGGCGTATTTTTTACGCTACACAACAAGAGAAAAAATTGTAATTAACCTTCGCTTGTGAATTATGCTACAGGAAAATTTGATTTTTTGGCGGTGAAAAAGACGGTTTCTTGGAGTCACCACAGCATAAAAACAATGATTAATTAACCCCTGGATGTAAATTGCGCAAAAGAATTGAGCAGCCACAAACTGCTAGCTTTGTAGCGTGTTACAATGGTGTATTTTTTACGCTACACAACAAGAGAAAAAATTGCAATTAACCTTCGCTTGTGAATTATGCTACAGGAAAATTTTATTTTTTGGCGGTGAAAAAGACGGTTTCTTGGAGTCACCACAGCAGAAAAACAACGCTTAATTAACCCCTGGATGTAAATTGCGCAAAAGAATTGAGCAGCCACAAACTACTAGCTTTGTAGCATGTTACAATGGCGTATTTTTTATGCTACTCAACAAGAGAAAAAATTGTAATTAACCTTCTCTTGTGAATTATGCTACAAGAAAATGTTATTTTTTGGCGGTGAAAATGACGGTTTATTTTTGTCACCACAGCAGAAAAACAATGCTTAATTAACCCCTGGATGTACATTGCGCAAAAGAATTGAGAAGCCAAAAATGAAGTGGTATTTGTATTGTAAAAACGCTGTTTCTTTAAATGAATACAACAGGAACTGGCTTAGATCCCCCTTGGATATTCAATGTGCTGTGAACAGATAGCATTAAAATGTATATGCAGCAGCAGTGGACGCACACTGAATTTCAGATCCAATACCCCAAAACATCAGAAATAGAACATTAAGAGAAGCAGTCTCTGAGACAAGCTGAGACACCCCACAAAAATTGCTGTATAAAAATCAGTTCTTCAGTAAGAGCTATTACAATCAGCCGCAGCAGCACCTTCCCTGATCAGTACAGCGAGAGGATTGTGAGCTCCCAGCGTCGCGCCCGGACTTATATAGTGCGTTGACGTCAAAGAATCCCGCCGGTCTCTGATTGGCTTCATCTCTGCACATGTCATGCAGGCTATGCCCTTCTTCCTCCCAGAGTTCTTTGCTCCATGTTACGCCATGTGCTCGCAGCCATTTTATCAATGAAAAGCACACTTCGTTCACCCGAAGTCCCCCAAACTTCGATTTCGTTCAGAACCAAAGTTTTCCTGAAATTCTAAACGAATTCCACTTTGTTAGAATCAATTCGCCCATCTCTAGATGTGGTATATAGGGTACCATATGGGAACACCAATATGGTACCCTATATTCTCACCAGGAGCTATCAATGGAAACTTGTATTACAGTTCTCATTAATCTAATCAAAAATTACAGTCCATGGGGAAAAATGTAATAAGATGTTAATGTATAGCAAATAATAGCATTGTGCGCTCAGAGGTTCAGCTCTACAGGATACTTTGAACAAATAACTAGAAATATACTTGAAAGATTATGTACACCTTTTCACTGACATTTTTCATTGGCTTCCTTAATGCAAAATTTGGCAACACAATAGATTATATCTAAAAATTCCTTCCATTTGTAGCTGTGGTGCTTGTGTAAGTCCTTCATCTAGCTGCTGGTGCTGCTGAATCTCAAGCAAGTCCATCAAAGTACTGCTTTAAATCTGCTCACTGATCTCCCCCTTCTGATCTCAATGTAAGAGATAACAGTAGGGAGGTGGAAGTGGTTTTACACAGATCAGATCATGGAAATGAGGGAGGAATATTAAGGAAGGGAAGTTTACCAAGCAGCAGATATGGAGGAAATCACACACAAGGCAATTTATATGGGAATAATCACTTAGGTTATGAACAAGTGTAGAAAGGAAGCAGAGCTCCCGTGGCAAACCCTAGACTTCTAAACATACACAGTTCACATCCTGCATTACTAGAATACACATACATTAAGAAAATCTTTAACTAATAGCAGGCTACAAACTAAATATCATGGTTTCTGAAAATAAATGATGCCATGAAGATTGCAGGCTAAAACTTAGTGCAACTTTTAACCACTAACGTGTAAAAATATTTTTTCCAATTAAAAAGGTGACTATAGACTTTAAGGGTTTATTTCTTACTGGGATACTTCAATGATTACAAATTTTTAATTTTAATTTTAAATTGGTCACATGAAACAGGAACATTTCATCTTGAAGAAGATTAGTATTTCAGCACATACCTTATACAGTATCTTCTTACAAACAACATCTGCTTGCAATCTTAGACCTAATCTTTAAATGTTCAAATACAATCATTCAAGAGTGTCCTACCACTATCTCTAGAGTGAGTCTACATTTACTTTTAAGAATTGCAACAGTGTCAACAGCAATTCAGCATAAGCATTAGTGTTGAGCGATTTTTATCGACAAAGTTGAAATCGGCAAGGTTTTTAAATGGAATCGAAATTTCCAATCATGCATAATTAAGGTTAAAAATCTGTGCATCATCTATTAAGATCGCGCCTTTTTGGGCGCTTCCTGTAATTTTGGCGGCCAGCAAATGAGATTACAGAATATAGCAGGTTGAGACGTGTGTGCAAACGTCATGACTGGGATGTTTTTGGGTTTTGCGTTTTGCGGGAAAAATCACATGACCTCGTTTTACATAGAACAGCGTTTCCTGTTTCAGCCCAGTGTCTCTCAGCGTCTCATAGGGATAGGACCTGCGCTCTGCCTGTGGCCAAACAGCTCAGCGAAATTAGTCTATTTCTGCACAGAGAAACCTCTACTATTAGCGTGATCCTTCCAATTTAGTTAGATTAAGATTTGAAGATTTTATGTAGTTAGCTAGAAATTTTAAAGCAGCATCTACCGCTGTAAATTCACGGCAGGGGGAGCGAGGGGAGGGGGAGGGGGGGGGGGGCCCGGGCGAACACAGACAAGCTCTATCTATAAAGAAACACTGGATAAAGTTCACCAAGACTTCGTGTAGACATTGTAGGGGAAATATCTTTAATTTTTAACAGATTTGCTATTGAAATATTTCCGGATATTGGGCCCCCCCCAATTTTTTGGAAAACATCATTTCTAGCTAGGGGCCCTTTTACTAAACCCCTTTTTTATTAAAAATTTAAAAGGGGTTAATTTTCCCATTAAAAAAAAAAAAAAAAAAAAAGAAAAAAAAAAAAAAAAAAAACAAAAAACAACACAAAAACCGCCCACCCCCCCCCCCCCCCCCACCCCCCCCCCCCCCCCCCCCGGACAGCTGTATTACGCACTTATAATTAAAAACACAATTCTATATCACCCCAGGTCTTTTAAGTGCAAAAACAGTTATTACAAAACATAAAAGTTACGTGTTATTTTTACTTTTGCGCACCAGCACTGTTCTTGACGCAGCATCTACGTAAATCTTAAAACAGCAATTCTATATTCACCACAGGTTTATTGAAAGTGCAAAAAAAACTTTATTATATCAAAACATAAAAGTTACGTGTTTTTTGACTTTTGCGCACCCAGCACTGTTCATTGACGCAGCATCTACGTAAAAATTAAAAAAGCAATTCTATATTCACCACAGTAATTGGGAAAAGGGGCAAAAAATACCGTTTTTATATCAAAACATAACAGTTACGTGTTTTTTGACTTTTGCCACCCAGCATTTTCATTGACGCAGCATCTAAAGTTAAATCTTAAAACAGCAATTCATATTCACCACAGGTGGGAAATTTAAAGGTTCAAAAAATCCACTTTATTATATCAAAACATAACAGTTACGTGTTTTTTGACTTTTGCGCACCCAGCAATGTTCATTTACCAGCATCTACGTAAATCTTAAAACAGCAATTCTATATTTACCAACAGGGGAATTGAAAAGGGGCAAAAAATACCGTTATTATATCAAAACATAACAGTTTTCGTGTTTTTTTTACTTTTGCGCACCCAGCACTCTTCATTGACGCAGCATTACGTAAAACTTAAAACAGCAATTCTATATTCACCAAGGTGAATTGAAAGGTGCAAAAAATACCCGTTTATTATATCAAAACATAACAGTTACGTGTTTTTTGACTTTTGCGCACCCAGCACTGTTCATTGACGCAGCACTACGTAAATCTTAAAACAGCAATTCTATATTCACCACAGGGGAATTGAAAGGTGCAAAAAAAAAACCGTTATTATATAAAAAAATAAAAGTTAAGTGTTTTTTTACTTTTTGGCACCCACATGTTCATTGACGCAGCATCTACGTAATCAAAAACAGCAATTCTATATTCACAAGGTGAATTGAAGGTGCAAAAAACCGTTATTATACCAAAACATAACAGATACGTGTTTTTGGACTTTTGCCCCGTCCAGATTTGTTGTAGCACCTTCAGTTAAATTTGAATCCAGCAATTTAGTTTTGATTAGAGGGATTTGAGAATAGCTGTGATTTGCCCTCTTTTAATAAGAGACCCTTTCCAAAACAAATTCCATACCTTCTCAAATTTTATAAATTTCTGAACATGGACGAAATGCAGGTGGTAAGCGAGCAAAGAGGGGGGTAGCACATGGAGGTTTAGGTACGAGAGAAGGTGCTCCTTCCAGTGCTGGCGACAAACGCATGCCCGCGGTCGTCAGTTGCAGACCGGCAGGCCTGTCATCGCTGGGTCAGGGCCCTGTGAATCTAAGTTTAAAGAACATCGTCGCCAATCTGTCCTTCAGTGGTTAATGCAACCTGCATCTAGAAGTTTTACCCCCTCGTCCTGGGCAGTCACGGCCAAAAAATGTCGTCATCAACCCTCAGTTTTTCCCAAACTTTTAAAGGGCCACCCAAATGCCCAAACCCTCTTGTCCCCACCACTGGAAAATTTCCATTTTTTGAAGCCCTCTTTGATGACAAAATGGGGTTTGGGGGTCAAAAGGGCATGTTAAAAAACAAAAAGGCCCAAAAAAAAGGAGGGATTTTCTCTCCCTTGACCCCCATTACTGATCCATCAGGGGAGGTAAAAGGAAGCCGGTCAATGGGCAAAAACCCCGGGGCCCGGTCGGCAACGCCTTGCAGTCCCTTTTTGCTTGTAGCCCGCACTTCTGGAGGGCAGAAAGCCCAGGACGACCAAGTCCCCTGTGTTGTTTGATGATGATGAAGAGGGCCATTGGGGAACCATCCGGTCTTTTCCCCCCCCCCGAAATTTGCTTGCGAGCCTTTCTTTCAGTGGAGGAGGGGGAAAGGAAAATGGGGTAGTTTTAAATACGGGTCCCCCAAAAAAAGGGGAAAGGAGGGTGGTCCCCAAAAGTCCGTGATATGTTTCCGCCAGCCACGGTCAGGAAAAACCCGCCCCCCGCTTATCGCCTTTAAAAAAGGCCGGACCTTCAACCCTGGGCCTTCTTTGAGCAACCCTTTCTGATTCACCCAGCGATGTCATATGCCGCCTTTGCCGAAAAACGATAAGTAGGGCAAGAACCTTAAGGGGTTAACCCCCCCACCACAGGGCCCCTAGTCACATCCCAGGAATGCTTTTGATTTGGGAAATGGAGGGAAAAATTTGGGCCCAAAAAAAAGGCCCAAGACCGACGCCGGGCCCCCCAAACCCAAATGCCCACCCCCTCTGCCCTCCGCCCCTCCCCTCCGCCACCCCAAGCGTTCCTCAGTGCCATGTCTCTAAAGAGTCAGTTTCCGGGTTTTCAGCCCCCCGCTTCAGCCTCCACCGTCCCCCGATTTACCCCCAAAGCACCACCAAGCCCCAACCCTTTACCCCTTCTCCCCCGCCAGTTGAGACCTCACCCCGGGTACAGGGGCCAGTTGCAGCCAGCTTCTGTTTCCGGGTTTTGGGGGGCAGAAGAAAAATTTAACCCAAACCCCCCAAAAGGGCCAAAACCCTAAATGTCGGCATTGCCAGGTTTTTTGGCCTTGGAAATGTTGCCTTTTCCGGGTCTGGTGGACAAGATGGGTTCCCCACGTCTTTGGCCCTCTTTTCCCCCCAAATCCCCAGATGCCGAGAGGCATTTTTTTGCCAAAAAAAGCCGTCCCTGCCCGGGCCCACCCAAAGTGCCCATCAAAATTTAAAGCGGTTGTTGCATCTGTGCCCGGAAAAGCCCATTGACCACCGCCCACTTGGACTAGAAAAGCAGGCCAAGGCCGCTAATCTCTGTGCCAGTTTTAAAGGGTAGTGGGGGGATGTTTTGGGGGGTTTGAGGTGGCTTCAGGCTCGGGGAAACGTCTTAAAAAGGGCAGGGATGGTGCGGGGCTTTTTCCCCCAAGGCCCCTTGGTGGCATCAGTGCCCAAGACACCGGGCCCCGTTTTGTTTTTAAACCCTCCCTTGGGGAGACCGTCCACACAAGGGTCAGGGCTGTGGAGGGCCCTCAAAGAAAACGAGACCGAGCGCTGTTTTTTGACAAGAACCTTGTCCCAAGGCAAGGGGTGTGGGGAAAACCGGGCGAAATCTCTGGCCCCCCTTAAGACCCGTAGGCTGGAGCAAATTCTTGCCTGGCACATGTCTTAAAACCTTGTCGCCCAAAAATTTTCCCAAAAAGAGCTCCCCGGGGTTTTCTGGACTCCCTGCTGAAGAAGGCTCAGGTCTGATTCGCCTTCCGCCTTTTCGCCCCCTGCTTCGCCCCCCTTTGGCTGGTTGCAGCGTCACTCGCCCCCCTTTAAACCGTCTCTTTGTTGACGTGGCAAAACGCTGGAATTCCCCCTTTCCAATGCTCCAGGGGATTGTGGCAGCAGGGGCAATGCCATTAGAAAAGCAAAAAGGGTTATTAAATTTCCCTAAATAGTGCTGTAAAACGTTAAGGGGTCTATTTTCCCAATGGTGCCACTTATGGGGGTATCTAACATGCAGGCCCTAAAAGCCACGCCCAAATGGAGTGGCCCCAAAAAAAATTAAATTGCAAATTTTCTTGAAAATGTGAAAAAATTACTACAAATTTCTAAGCCCTCTAATGTCTTTAAAAAAAAAAAAAAGACTTTTAAAAAAAATGATCCCAAACCCCTACAGTGGACATATGGTAGAGCTAGTTAAAAATATTGTGTGGTAAATAATTATCTGTCTTGAACCAAAAATTTTTGAAACCCTTTCAAAATGAAAAATTTTTTCCAAATTTTCAGGGAAATTTTGATTTTTTTCAAAAACCAAAAAAGGTTTGGTATGGATAAAAATTTCTTACAAATTTAAAAAGCCCCAAGGGTTTTACAAGAAAACAATCTCTAAAATCACTTGAATAGGTAAAAGCGTAAAAAAGTTATTCTCACAAAAAAGGGCCCAACCTTTTCCCGGGATTTTAAAAAATAGGGGTGTCAGGAAGGGCAAAAAAGGCTGGGTCCTTAAAGGAGTTTTTCTCCCCCCAGGGTTTCAAAGAATGCATGAAAGAAAAATTTTCTGTCAAATTCCTTGGGGTTTATTTCTAATTTTTCAAAGTTTCCTGCTTGTAAAAGTATGTTGTGCTTTTAGATGCTAATTAGATTAAAATTAGCTTCTCAAACTACTCGAAAAAACTTTTATTGATCCCCAAAAAAAAACCCAATTACAGAGCGTTTTTCTTTAGTTTAAAACAAGCTTTTTTCTTTTTGGCAGAAAGGACACTGACTGACATGTGACCTGTGTGATGACCCCCCCCCACTCTTGTTTTTTTTTTGAACAAACGCCCCCGGAGTTTGTTTCGGTCGGTTATGAGGGAACTGAAATAGCCAGGGGGGAAAAAAATTCACTTGTTTCTCTTTAGGGAAAAAAGAGGAACAAGCAAAAATATTTGGAAAATGTCTTTATTTTTTGTTCCCCAACCAAAATTTTAAAGCTATTCTTTGTAGCAGACAACCCCTTTAAGGGGTTTTTAAAAAAAAGCGTTTTTTTTCAATACAAAACCCCTTCATTTTTGGTGCTCAATTCTTTGGCGCAAAAAATTTTCATCCGGGGTTAAATTTAAACGGTTTTTATTCACCTTTTAAATGATCCAAGAAACCGTCATTTTCACCGCCCCCAAAAAATATTAAAAATTTTTTTCCCGTAAACCCAATTACAAAAAAAGGTTAATTACAATTTTATTTTCTTTTTTGTGTGGCGTAAAAACACGCAAATTTTAAAATGCTTACAAAGCCAGTAGTTTGGGGGCCTTTTCAAATTTTTTTGGGCAATTTTCAACCAGGGGGGGAATTTAAACGTTGTTTTTTCCCCGCTGTGGTGACAAAAATAAACCCTCTTTTTAAACCCCCAAAAATTAAATATTTCCTGTAGCCTAAAATTTACAAGCAAAGGTTAATTAAATTTTTTTCTCTTGTTGTGTGGCGTAAAAAAAAACCGTATTGTAAAAACGCTACCAAACTAGCCCTTTGTGGTGGCTCAATTTTTGGCGCAATTTACATCCCCCGGGGGAAAATTAAAAAATTGTTTTTTTTGCTGGTGGTGAAAAAAAAAAACCCTCTTTTTCACGCCAAAAATTACAATTTTCCCGTTTGCCCCAATTCCCAAAGGGAAAGGTTTTAAATTTCAACTTTATCTCTTGTTGTGTGGCGTAGAAAAAAACGCAATTGTAACAACTACAAAGCTAGGGAGTTTTTGGGGCTCGGTTAATTTTTGCGCAATTTTTCATCAAGGGGGTTTTTTAAAGCGTTGTTTTTTGCTGTGGGGGCAAAAAAAACCGTCCCAAAATTTTACCCCCAAAAATTTTCAAAATTTTTCCTTTTTAGCCCAATTCACAAAACAAAAGGGGGAAATTTCAATTTTTTTCTCTTTTTGTTTTGGCGTTTAAAAAAACCGCATTGTAAACATGCTACAAAGCTAGTTTTTGTGGTGGCTCAATTCTTTTGCGCAAATTTTCAAACCAGGGGAATTAAGCGTTGTTTTTTTTGCTTTGGTGAACCCCAAAAACCGTCATTTTTAACGCCAAAAAATTTAAAAATTTCCTGTACCAAAATTTACAAGCAAAAGGTTTTTTTTCAATTTTTTCTCTTGTTGTGTGGGTAGAAAACACTAAAATTGGGAAAACCCCACAAAAATAGTAGTTTTTTGGTTTTCTCAAATTTTTTGCGCAATTTACTTTCCCGGGGGTTTAAATTAAACGGTTTTTTTTTCTGCTGTGGTGGGCCCAAAAAAAAAACCCTCTATTTTTTACCGCCAAAAAATTTTCAATTTTCCTTTTTAAACCCAATTTACAAGCAAAGGTTAATTACAATTTTACTCTTGTTGTTTGGGGAAAAAAAAACCGCTTTTTAACATGGGTACAAAGCTTTGTATTTGGGGGTGGTCAATTTTTTTGGCCCAATTTACATCCAGGGGTTAATTTAAACGTTGTTTTTTTTTGTGTGGTGATCCCAAAAAACCCTCATTTTTTTTTAAAGCCAAAAAATTTCAAATTTTCCCCGTAGCCCCCAATTCACCCCCCCAAAGGTTAAATTACAAATTTTGTCTCTTGTTGTGTGGGAGAAAAAAAACGGCCCAAATTTTAAAACACGCTACAAAAGCGTAGTTTTTGGCTGCTCAAAATTTTTTCGCAATTTACATCCAGGGGTTTAAATTTAAACTTGTTTTTTTTCTGTGGTGAAAAAAAATAAACCTCTTTTTCACCGCCATAAAAACGGTTTTTTTTTTTTGTCACCACAGCAGAAAAAAACGCTTAATTAACCCCTGGATGTAAAATTTTTCCCCAAAAAAATTTAGGCCCCCACAAATACTAGCTTTGGCCCTGTTCAAAAGCGGGGTTTTTTACCCCACACAACAAGAATAAAATTTTAAAAAAACCTTTGTTGTGAATGAAAAGGTACAGGGAAAAATTTTAATTTTTGGGGGTGAAAAAAAGGAAAAGGTTTTTTTTTGTCACCACACAGAAAAAAAAAAGCCCTTTTTTTAAAATCCAGGGGTTAATTAAGGTTGTTTTTCCCGCTTTTGTGATCCCCAAAAAACCGTCAATTTTTAAAAGCCAAAAAAATATACATTTTTCCTGTACATAATTCATGTCCGAAGGTTTTAAATTTGCCCGTTTTTTGCTTTTACATTTAGTAAAAAACACAGTGGTTTTTTAAAAGACACAAAAATAAAAATTTTTTCCCGGCCATTTTTGGGCGCAATTTATTTCCCAAAGGGTTTTCCCCAAACTTGTTTTCTGGGTTCATTTGGAAATCAAAAACAGGGTGTATTTTATATCCTATACAGGGTTTTCTTCAAACAAAAAGTGCTGTACCCTTTTAGAACAAAAAGTAATTTTCAGACAGAGGGTGGGAGGGTCTTTCACCTGCGATGGCAGTGGCACAAAAATCCTGGAAAAAAGGGCCCCGGGCGCAGCACAGCAAGGGGGAAATTTGCAGGGAGGGGTCACCGGTTTAAAACCCCAATGCCGCGTCATCTAGCGGCCGTGTTTTTGTTCGCAACCCCCAAAGGGTTTTTTGAAATTTGGTTTTATAGGTTTCCTCTTCCTCCCCGTGACATTGACAACCCCAGACCCCAAAAACTTGTTGGCATGGCCCGGGGGGGCGGGTCAGCGGCCTCACCTGTCCCCAGGGCCCCCCCTCTGCCCATCCCGGTTCCCTCAGCCAGAGATCTACTATGTGGTCTGGGCTCAGCGTCACTATACAGCGAGGATGAACAATTTGAGGAGGGCAGTCAGCAGCTACTTGGCAGCGAAGAAATGGGGCCAATATCCCCTGCTTCTTGCAGTAGGCGGCAAAGTATAGATGTGGAGAGTGGCATGGGAGGTCATGTTGTGAGAGGTCAGCCTCAGCATACCAAGACCGGTGATGAGGACAGCAGTGACGAGAAACACAAAGAGATGATGAGATAGCCGACCGCACTTGGGAGCCGGGTGAAGCAAGGGCTTCAATCGTCAGTAGAAAGGGCGTCAGCTTGCGCGTCAGGCAGCGGCACAGCCAGCAAGTGGGTTGTGTGGCCGTGAGTCAGCAGGGTAGCAGCAGTGTGAGGTCGGGAGCCAAGCGGCCACGGGGTAGAAAACCCGCTTCGCAGGTCCAAGAAAGTAGCGGCACAGGGGCTCAGCGAGGCAGCGGCGGCAGTAGTCACTCAATGCGGAGCGTTGGCGGTAATATCAGCTACTCGGCGGTGTGGCAGTTCTTTGCTAAGACACCGGAGGAGCCGAATATGGGTATATGTAGAATCTGTGGGCAGAAAGTGAAGCGTGGCCAGGGAGCTAACGTTGGCACCACGACCCTGCGTCAACACATACAGCGTCACCATCCGGTGGCCTGGGAGAAAAGTGGCTCAGATGTGGAGGTCCATCCTGCCGCCGCAGCAGCAGCAGCAGCCAGTGGCACGCATGCCATTGCAGCCAGTCAAGGCTCCACCACCTCTGCAGAACGCAGCTGTTTCTCTTTGCCATCCTCTCCCAGTCCAGATGCTCCTGCTCCTCGCTACTCATGGCGCTAGCAGTCGTTCAGCGAGGCGATTGCAAAGAGACAACAGTATGCGTCCAACCATCCTAAGGTGCAGCAGCTGACCGTGCTCCTGTGCAAGTTGTTGGTATTGCAGTCCCTCCCTTTCCAAACGGTGGACTCTGCACCATTCAGAGAACTAATGGCTTGTGCCGAGCCGAGATGGAGAGTTCCAAGCCATAATTTCTTTTCCAAAAAGGCAGTACCAGCACTTCATAAATATATAGAACAGAAGGTGGGTCAGTCCTTGAGCTTATCGGTTTGTTCCAAGGTGCACGGCAGCGCGGACGTCTGGAGCTGTAACTACGGTCCAGGCCAGTACATGTCCTTTACGGCCCACTGGGTGAATGTGCTTCCTGCCCAGGCACACCAACAACTTGGACAGGAGACGCCGTTTTCTCCTCCACGTTGTCAAACTGCTGCTCCCCCGCCAAGGGCCCGCCTCCCCCCCCTCCACCACCACCACCATCTCAGCCCCACAAGTACTGCTCCATCATACCAATGTGTAGGGCACAGAGGTTTTCCAGGGCAGTTTACACCTGGTTTCCCCTGGGCGACGATTCAACAGGGGAGGTACTGCTCCGCGTCCTGCAGCAAAAATCAATGTGTGGCTTTCTCCGCGAAACTGCAAATCGGCCCATGGTGACGGAAAAGGGGGAGGAACAGGTGTCCGCGCTGCACCGAGGGGGGATGTTTCCCACCCCCCCTGCATGGCGCACGGGGTTCAATCTGGTTTTGAAAAGTTTCCTGAAGTCTTCCACCGATTTCAAACATTCTGAAAATGACCAGAAACTGTGTACTTATCCTTGTACAAACCCCAGGAAACCCTTTTTCGTTTTGCAGCGGCAGAATGGTCCCCCAACACACTCTGATATCGATTTTTCCACCCGTTGGGAAATTTCCCCAGCCTGCACATTTTGGGGCCGACTGTATGAACAGAGAAAGGCCATTAACGATTTTTTGATGACCCAGGCAACAGAAGTACTCCCGTGAACTTTGATGGCAGCCGGGGGAGCTCATGGGACACCTGCCGTTTTTGGGGCCCCAAAGGAGGCCGGACGTTATTTGTCATCGCCAGGACTTTTGGGATGAATAACTTCATTCCACTGTCATGTCCTGGAAAGATGTTGGAAAAAAACTGTCTGGGGGGACTGGAGAGGTGGCGCTAATCTGCGGGCCACATGAGCCCGGTGGGACTGAAAGGGAGGAGGAGGGAGGGGGAGGAGGACATTGGACAGAAGCATTGTTGGTGAAATGAGTAAATTTTTACCCGGGTGACAAGAGAGGAGGAGCAGGAGCAGCTGGAGGATGGATGGAGATGAGGAAGACGAGGCGATGCCCCCCCAAGCCCGTGGCAGTATAAGTGGAAATGGAGGCGGGGAGCCCTTGGAGTCACTTGTGTAATAGCCCGCAGAAAGCTTATTTCCCTGGAGTGACAGCCGAATATAGCATCGGCGGGGAATGATTTCTGGCCTCCACCCCTTTTGGTCCCCCTCGGCCCAAAAAGGGGAGCCTTTTTTCCCAGCTTTGAAGGGAGGACAAACTCAAATACTATGGGAAACCCCCGTAGTCATTTGGCGTTGCCAAGGGGCGGCTTCATCCCCCCCTTGACAGGTCTGCCGGGGGTTCCTCGGCTCACTTTACTATTTTGCCGGGGCGGCTGTGGGGGAAGGTGGGGGGGGAGGGCAGCCCCAGCCCTCAGGAAAACCAAAGTCGGAGTCATGATGACAGTTCCTTTCACCCCCCTAGTGAGGAGGGTATCACCAGCGCAGCAGCAGCAGGCCCTGGAGAAGTCCCTAAACCAACGTGGTGGCCTACTTGGACCACTCTGCCACTAATTAGAAGACCCCTGGTACTGGGCAGCCAAAGGGATGTAGGGCCCGCAATTCCCGAGTTTGCAGTGGAGAAGCGTCCTGCGGGCCCAGTATGTGGCATCAGAGCGAGTGTTCGGGCGGCGGGGGGCCATCGTTACCCCAAGGAAAACCCGCTTGCCCACGGGAAATGGGAACATGACCTTTGTCAAGAGAATCAGGCGTGGACGGCCAGGATTTCCACAAAAAATCCCCTTAGGCGTCAGTCTGTTTTTAAACTACCTTTGCTTCAGACTATTTTGATGCCCCCACCCGCCTGAGCCACACATCTGCTGCAGTTTCTCCCTCTGCCTACCCCATCTTTACCATACGGTATTTTCCACCCCCCTCAACACTCTGTCATTGTGCCCTTATGACTACTGTGCTGCTTTGTGCTGGGTCACCTCCCCACTGTTTCATTTTGCCCCTCTCTGACCTCATGCTGTTGCTCCCCGCTGTCAACCTCAAATCTCTGTTTATTGTGCCACTTGTCCTACTCCTTTTTTGCCACCCCCAAATGTCATTTGCCATTGTCTGACCTCATGCTGCTGCTGTGGGCGCTGCCGTGTCCCTCCCCACGTGTCATTGGCCATGCTGACCTCATGGTGTGTTTGGCTGCTGCCGTTTCCACACTGTGTCATTGTGCCACTGCCCCACCCCTGCTGCTCCGCCGTGACCCCCTGCTCTCGTCATTGTGCACTCTGTGGCTTCCCCCTGTTTTGCCACCTCCGAATGTCTTTTTTGCCATGCCTGCCTCTGCGGCTGCTTTTTTTGACCTACACCGGTGTTGTGCCACTCTGTGGTTAATACTGTTTTGCCACCTTCCAGAATGCCATTTTTGCCATGCCTGACATTGCTGCGCCGCCGTGAACTCCCTCTCAGTATTGTGCCACTCTGTGGGTTCCCCTGTTTTGCCACCTACAGAATTTTATTGTGCCACTGCCTGACCTCATGCTTCTGCTGTTGTGACCTTTACACTGTGTGATTGTGCCACTCTGTGGCCAATACTCTTTTGCCACCCCCGAAGTCATTGTGCATGCCTGCCCATGCTGGCCGCCCGGGGAACTCCGCCTCAGTCATTTTGCCACTTGTGGCTTCCTCCCGTTTTTTTCCACCTCCAGAATGTATTGGCCACTGCCTGACCCCATACTGCTGCTGTTTGGGGCCCCAAACTGTGTAATTGTGCCCCTCTGTGGCCTAATACTGTTTTGCCCCCTCCAGTTTTTCATTGTGCCACTGCCTGACCTCATGCTGCTGTTGTTTGGGGCCTCCAACTGTGTGATTGTGCCCTCTGGGGCCAAAAATTTTTGCCATTAAAAAAAAAGTCATTGTGCCCCTGCCCGACCTTGCTGCTGCCACCCTGACCCGCCTCTTGATTGGGGCCCCCTGGACATCCCCTCCCTTGGTTTTAAAAACCACCTTCCAGAATGTATTTGCCATCCCACCCAAAAACCCCATTTCTGGGGAGCCGTGACCTCCGTCCAGTATTTTGCCCCCCCCTCGTCTTCTTCCTGTTTTTTCCACCTACAGAATGTCATTGTGCCCGCCTGACCTATGCTGGGAGTTTGTGACCTCTACACTGTTGATTGTGCCCTTTGGCGTTACGTGTTGCCACCCCCAGAATGTTGTGCCCCTGCCTGAAAATCTGCTGCTGCCCGCCGTGACCTCCCCTCTCGTCATTGTGCCCCTCCTTTTGGGGTTCCTCCTGTTTTTCCCCCTCCAAATGTATTGTGCCACTGCTGACCTTCATACTGCGTGTTGGACCTCAGCACTGTGTGATTGTCCACTTGTGGCCCGTACTGCTTTACCACCTCCAGAATGTCATGTGCCTGCCCCGACCCCATTGCGCTGTTGTGGGCCTCCACACTGTGTGTTGTGCCCTCTGTGGCCCAATACTGTTTTGCCACCTCCAAATGTCATTTTCCCTGCCTGACCTCATGCTGCTGCCCCGTGACCTCCGCTTCAGTCATTGTGCCACCTGTGGTTCCTCCTGTTTTGCCACCTTTCCCGAATGTTTGGGTTTTCCACTGCCCACCCCATGTGCGCCGTGACCTCCGCTCCATCATTGGCCATTCTTGGCTTCCTCCTGTTTTGCCACCTCCCGAATGTCATTTTGGGCCCCTGCCTGGGCCTCATGGCGTGGGTGCCGCCCGTCCCTCCAACTCTGTCACTAATTTTTGCCCCCTGAGCTCTCAGCTTGTTTTTTTTCCGTTTCGCTGGCATGACTTTACAGGCTACATTCCTTCAGTTTTTTGGGGAGTTTTGCCCTCTTAAATGCCCAGGGAATTTTATGGTAAGGATTCTAAAAGCGGCGGCAGTCATCGCGTGTCATACTAAAACCAAAAATTGTATGAAGAACCCAAAACCCAAACTCCCTCTGCATATTTAACAGGTGCAACGTTCACAGCACCCTGCAGGCCTTGTGCAGCCCCGGAAATAGCTGTTTTTAACACGATTGTGCCGAAGTAATTCGGAATGAAAGGGATTTTGTCGGAAAATTCGGCGAAGTGCCCCAACGTTTTTTTGAGAAATTCGCCCATCTCTCCCGATGACCTTTAAAGTTTGGGAGAAGAACAACACCTTCTTTTCTTCACCCAAACAGGGCGGAGAAGGGGAAATTAACATCTACAACAGTAAAATGGATACATGCTACTTTAGGCAAACATTAGGTTATAAAATACAAAAAAAAAGTCAAGACCATTCACTGTCCCGGGGCTTGTACCACAGTTGACCCTTAAACTTGCATGATCCAAAAAATTAAAAGAGCCAAAAGGGCGTATTATTTGAACCATCATTTTATTGAACTGGCATTGATATGCCTGCCCTGGAAGCAGCGGGCCCTTAAACCTGTCTGACCCAAGATTAAAAATTTCCCAAAAAAAGGAATCTTTGAACCCCTTTTTGGGTAAAACTGGACATTGACTATAATGTCCTGAAAAGCCCATACCAAAAATGCATGACCCACAGATTAAAAAGTCCCAAAAAAAAAAGGAGTCTTTCAACCCCCATTTTAGTTGAACTGGACATTGATAAACCTGTCCGGGCCACAGTATGCCATTAACCTGTCTGCCCCACAGATTAAGAAGTGCCGGAAAAAGGAGCTTTGAACCACCATTTTATTTTAATAGAATTTGATATACCGTCCTGTACCGCGCATGACCCCCAATCCCGCTTGACCCCGTTTAAAAAAGTCCGGAAAAAAAGGAGTCTTTAAACCACCTTTTAGTAAATTGGACATTGACTATCCGTCTGGCGCAGTAGACCTTTAAAACCTGTCTGACCAAAGATTTAAAAAGTCCCAAAAAAAGGGGGCCCTTGAACCCCACTTTAGTTAAAAAGGGGACATTGACTAGCCTGCCCCGGACCGCAGCATGCCCTTATACCTGTCTGAACCCGTTTTAAAAAGTGATGGAAAAGGAGCTCTGAACCACCATTTGTTTTTTCAATCTATGTATATAGATTCACTTTTACCACTAAATAACCTGTTAAATTAAATAATCAGGATATTATGTAATATTCTACGTGAGATGTATAGGTTTTTTTTTGCTATATATTGTAATATTATATATAAGATGTACAGCATCTCTATGTAATATATGCACACTAATTCACAAGTGTTATTTTATACTAATATAGTGAAAGGGGCAAAATTTCGTTGACTATGTATCGGGGGCGTAGCGTACGGCAATTTTTCAAGAGATTTCCGAAGTCATAATAGATTATCGCCGATGACCATTAAAGTCTATGGGGAGGACAACACCTTCATTTTACACCCCAAAAAAGGGGGGGAAAAAGTGGAATTAACCCACAACAGTAAATGGATCATGTACCCTTTTGCAAAAAATTAGGTTAAAAAAGCCCCAGAAAAAAAGTCAAGACCATTCACTATCCCGGGGTTGTACCCCCAGTTTTACCCCTTAAAAATGCATGATCCCCAAATTTAAAAAATGCCAGAAGGCAGTAATTTTTGAAACCATCATTTTTCTTGAACTGGAAATTGGGCTATGCCTGTCCCCGGAACGCAGCTGACCCCTTAAAATGTTGACCCACAGATTAAAAAAAATGCCCGGAAAATAAAAGGAGTCTTTGAACCACCATTTTAGGTGAACTGGACATTGACTATACATGTCCTGTTTAACGCAGCTGACCCTAAAACCTGCATGAGCCACAGATTTAAAAAGTGTGCCGGAAAAAAAAAGGAGTCTTTCAACCACCATTTTAGTTTAACTGGACATTGATAGACTGTATTGGACCACTAGTATGACATTAAAAAACTGTCTGACCCACAGATTAAGAAGTTGCCGGGAAAAGGAGTCTCTTTTAATCCACCATTTTAGCTTGAAGCTGGTCCATTGACTTTACCAGTTATGTACCCACAGTATGGACCATTAAAACCTGTCTGACCCAAGATAAAAAGTGCCATCCTGAAAAAGGGAGTCCTTTCAAACCACCATTTTTAGGTTGAAATTAAAATTGACTTATCTTGTTGGGGCAACAGCATGAGCCCCCAAAACTGCTTGACCCACAGATTTAATATAGTGCCGGAAAAAGGAGGTCGTTGAACCACCTTTTTAGATGAACTGAACATTGATTTGCCTCGTCCTGGACAGCAGTATGGATCAATATACCTGTCTGACCACAGATTTAAAATGTGCCAGGCTAATAGTGAGTCTTGAACCACCATTTTAGTTGAACTGGACATTTTACTATGCTGTCCAGGAACGCAGCATGACCCTTATACATGACTGAACTCACAGATTAAAAATTGCCGGAAAGAAAAAAAGGGAGTCTTTACAACCCACATTTTTAGTCGAACTGGACATTAACATGCTTGTTCTGTACCACAGTATGACATTAAAACTGTCTGGACCAACGATTAAAAAGTTCCGGAAAAAAAAAAGGAAGTCTTTCAACACACCATTTTAGTTGAACTGGACATTGATATTTCTGTCCTTTACCACAGTATGACCATTAAACTGTCTGACCCTAAGTTTTAAAGTGCTGGGAAAAGGAGTCTTTTACCACCATTTTAGTTGAACTGGTCATTGTCTTTACCTGTCCTGGGTAAAACTTCATCTGTTCAAGTCTTCCGGATACCCTCTCTTGTACAATTCAGAGGAATATTTGCTGATAGCTATTTTGTGCTATGCCAGTTTTTTTTAGTAGTTTAATTACTAGAAAACACATTTTTTTAAATGGATGGATTTCCCACACCACATCTTTGTTTTTGTTTTTTTTAATGTATTAATTGGGTTGTCTCAATGCAGGGATTGCTAGTAGCTCTGTTAAAGATCTTGACAATAAAAAACAAGTCATTTTGTAATAATGTGATCACATTTAAAAGTGGCCTACCTATGTCTGTTTTGACAGCACCATCAATGAGCCGCTTTTGACCACAATTGTGAAGAACAAATGTCTGTTTGAAAACCACAATTTTTTTTTTTTACAATAGGACTGTAAGTCTAGCGCATTTCACAGACAAATTGCCCCCTTAATTCAAAAACCCATGACCCTTGAGCCATTTTTTTTGACCAATTGTGAAGAACACATGTATGATAGATAACAAAAAATTTTAATATATGGACTTGTAGTCTAGCTTGCATTTTCACAGCAAAATGCCCCAAAAATTCAATACATGACCTTAAAGCCACTCTTATGACAATTGTGAAGAAACAAATGTCTGTTAGAAACAATTTTTTTTTTATAATGGACCTGTAGTATAGCTGCATCTTTTCACAGCAAAATGCCCCCGAAAATGCCTCTAAAACAAGACCCTTGAGCAACTTTTGAGAATGTGTAGAAACAATATGTCTGTTAGAAACACATTTTTTATAATAGGGACCTGATAGTATAGCTGCATTTCCCAGCAAAATGCCGCCAAAAATTCAAAACATTACATTGCAGCCACTTTGACATTTGTGAAGACACAAAGTCTGTTAGAAACTACATTTTTTTAGAATAGGACCTGTTATATTGCTGCATTTCAAAGCAGCATGGACCCAAAAAAATTATAAACATGACTTCTCAGCCATTGTTAAAAATTGGTGAGGTGAAATGGCCAATTAAAAGCCACATTTCTGTTCCAAAGGACCATGATTATAGCTGTATCTAACAGCACTTCGACACACAACAAATTATTAAAAATGACTTCTCAGCCACTGTTAAAAATTGTGAGGGAGAAATGCCACTTAGAAGCCACATTGCTGTTTCCAAAGGACCATGATTATAGCTGTATCTCACAGCCACCATGACCCCAAACACCATTGACCAATGAGGGAAATAATCCTAAAGATGTAAGTGAGTAAATGGAAATTACGTTTTGTCATGAAACCTTGGTGTCTTTTACTGTCTCACACTGCAAAAACCAGCAGATGATCTTTTTGGGAACAAAGAATAAAAAATTGCAGAGAGAATGATAATTTTAAAAAACATTTTTCAAGAGGACCATTTTGCTTTGAAGTGGCAATGTGAAGTAGAACCGGCAACTAATCGGTGACCTCTGCAATAGGAGGACCACAACATCATCAGGAGATCCATGCCTGATTCAATTGATGAAAGTCAAACGATCCACATTTTCTGTGGGTAAGCCGGATGAGTTTCGGTAATGACTCCTCCTAGACTGTGCTGAAGGTCCGCTCAGATATGACGGATGGCTGCTGTGAGGTACCTACACTCTATGGAGTGGCGGCAGCGAGCTTGGGCCATTCATCCATTTTGGTACCCAGAAGTCATATTGGGTCCGGAACACATCCAATATACATCGGTCGTTGAGTAGCAGATAGTAGTGCACTTGATCTAAGCTGGTCTCTGTGTGTGGATGTGGGGCCTGCATTTCTGAGTTGGTGAGGTTGGTAAATAAAGATTGCCAGGAAGGCACTCCTACTTGTGTCACGTCACGGCTGAGGTTGTTCCAACGTGACTTTTGAAGAACAACTGAAGCAGACGCAAACAGATGTATCCAGTTGGTCATTCAGCAAAGCAAAGTCTCCTTTTCTGCATTTTACTTCTATTGGGATAGTGGGTGTGGATGGGAATAGTTGACAACCCTGTTACTGTTGTTCTTTTTGATGGCCTATTGAGAGGATCATGTTGGGGTTATGGTGCATCCAATCGCACTCTTGGGAGTGGTTGGAGCCTTGATTTTCCCAAAAGCCTTGGTTAGAGGGGCACTTGCATAATCTGATCTTCCTCTCTCAGCCGCCGCACTCTTATATCGACAACCTATTGCACTTGGCAGGGACGTCGGTTAACGTTGGTGTCATGGAATACCTCTCGATCCTGCTTCCTCCGGCAAGGCTTCAACATCAGCAGCCGTCTTGCTCAGATGATGCAAATGAGAAGGCTGATGCGCGCCTAGCACTAGCTTGGACCTGAACCACTAATAAATGAAGTAACGTTTAAAATTGTGAAACTGTCGGGGATTGTGCATTCGGCAAAGAAGAGAAAGGGCTCCGTGTCAGCATTCTGTGTTCTTCCTCCCCTCCTCCGCTGGCGGGACTGATGTAGTCAGAGTGGCCAACGATCGTTACAGAAACTAAGATCCACAATGCTCTGCTGAAAGGGCAGTGTCCAGCAACTAGACACTTTTTGGTGGCTTCTTCCATAATGGCAAGGTTGGTGCAGCAGCTCTTTCACCCTGCCTTCATCTCGGTTGGCTCACAAACCGACGGTCAGCACCGCTGCTCATCCAGGGCCATTATGTCATCTTCATACTGAGTATATGGATTGTTGCTGCTGCCACAATCGCTGGAGCATTTGGAGTGTGGAATTCCAGCATGTTGCCACGTCAACAATGAGACAGTTGACGGGGAGGCCGACGCTGCAACACAGCCAGCGGGACGAAGCAGGGTGCGAACGGCGGAAGTGCAAACTCAGACCTTGAGCCTTCCTCAGCAGGCAGCCCAAAGACCGGGTTTTAGCTTTTTAAAAAATTTCTGGACGACAAAGGTTCATGACATGTCCCAAAGGCAAGGGATGTGCTCCAAGCCTACCGAACTTAAGGGCGGCCAGCAGATTTCGCCCGTTATCGCACACCACCTTGCCTGGCACAAGGTTCTTGTCACCCAGCCAGCGCTCGGTCTTGTTGTGGAGAGCCGTCCACAGCTCCTGACCTGTGTGTGGACGGTCTCCAAGACAGATTAATTTCAACACGGCCGGTTTCTCTGGGCACGTGATGCCACCAGAGGACCTTGGGGGAAAGAGCCCTGCACCATCCTGCGGTTTTGAAGAGCGTGCGCCGAGCCTGAGAGCCACCGTCACCACCAGAGACATCCACCCAGCTCACCCAGTGAGCTGTCACAGAGATATAGCGGCCTTGGCCGTGCTTACTAGTCCATGTGTCGGTGGTCAGATGGACTTTTCCAGACACAGATGCAGGCAACGTGCTTGAAATTTTAGATGACACGTGGCTGGCCAGGGCAGGGACGGCTTTTCTGGCAAAGAAATGCCTGCTCGACATCTGGTATTGGGGGCAGGCAGGGGGCCATGACGTGGCGGAATCCATCTGTGTCCACCAGACGGAAAGGCACATTTCCAAGACCAAAAGCCTGGCAATGCCGACATTCAGGCTTTTGGCTTTGGGATGGTTTGGGTTAAAGTGTTTCTTCTGCTCCCAAACCTGGAAGACAGAAGGCTGGCTGCTAGACTGGCCGCTGTACGGCGTGCAGGTCGTCAAACTGGCGGAAGGAGAAGGGGTAGGATGGGTATCTGGTGGTGCTGGTGGTACTCGGGCGACGGTGGAGGCTGAAGTGGAGGCTGATCCCTGATCATGACTCTGAGAGACATGGGCAGCTGAGGAACGCTTGGTGGTGGCGGAGGAGGAGGAGGCAGAGACAGAGGGTGTGACAGTGGTTGGAAGCCCGGCATCGGTCTGGCCTTTTTTGGTAAAGTGTTCTCTCCATTTCAACTCATGCATTCACTGCATGTGACTAGACATGTTGGTGGTGGTTAAACACCTAAGATTCCTACCTTTACTGATGCGTTTACGGCAAAGGCGGCATGTGACATCGCTGGGTGAATCAGATGCTTGCTCAAAGAAGGTCCAGGCTTGAGAGGTCCTGGACCTTTTTGATGGCAAAAAGCGAGGAGCGGGGTTTCCGCTGACCGTGGCTGGCGGAATCATATCAGCGGACTTCTTCGACAGCCCTCTGCCTTTTTGAGGCGGGACCCGTACTGTCACTACCCCATCTTCTTCCTCCTCGTCCAGTGCTTAATCGCTTGCAAGCAAATTGTGCTGAAAAGTCCACGTTGGATCCGCAATGTCGTCATCACCATCATCAACACAGGTGACTTGGTCGTCCTGACATTCTGCATCCAGGAGCTGCGGACTACAAGCAAGAGTTGCCGACCGCCCGGTATTTTTGCCGATTGACCGGCTTCCTTCTTCTCCTCTGACGGCATCAGTAACTGGGTGTCAGAGCAGACAAAATCATCCTCTTTTGCCTCTTGATCTTTGGAAATGCCTTCTGACCCCAACCGCATTTTGTCATCAAAGAGGTCTTCAGAAAATGGATTATCCACAGTGGTGGGTACACGAGTTGACATTTGGGCTGCCTTCGCTTCATTTTGGACGTATGCTGATGATCCTGATGACGACATTTGTGGCCGTGACTGGGAGGACGAGGAGGTAAGACTGCTGGATGCAGGTTGCATTAACCACTGAAGAACAGATTGGCGACGCTGTTCGTTACTGAGATTCACAGGGCCCTGACCCAGCGATGACAGGCCTGACGGTCTTGCAACCGACGATCCGCTGGCTTGCGTGTTGTTTCCAGCACTGGAAGGAGCACCTTCTCTCGTACCTCTACCTCCATGTCTTACCCCCCTCTTTGCGCGCTTACGACCTGCATTTCGCGCGATGGTCAGAAGGATAAAAATTTGAGAAGGTATGGAAGAGTTTTGGAAAGTCTCTTATTAAAAGACGGCAAATCACAGCTATTCTTAAATCCCTCTAATTTCCTACAGCCAACTAGGATTAGAAACTGAAATGTGTTCTTCCTTCAGTCCCAGGGATTTTACAAATGCTCAGTAGGACTAGGAATTGATAGTTTTCAACAACATATCATACAAGTGCGCTATCTGCGCCAAACTGAGATTCAACAAGCCCAATTAAACTATTCAGAAGTTACACGGATGAGAAATTGTGTTTTTTGCAGCAATGACAAACGAGAACAGTTGCTAGAAAATTTTTCTATCAGAATTGTCGTACAACGTGGCTATTTGAAAAAACTAGGGCCGCACCACGTGCAATACAGCTATTTAAAAACTATTCGTATAACAAACGGTGGTTTTTGCACCTATCAATACACCTGCGGTGACGACAAAATTGCTGTATTCAAATTTAAGTGCAAGGTGGCTCTATGAACAAAGCTGGCCTGCGCCAAAGTGAAAAAAAACACCTATCTGAAATGTATACGGATAATAAAAGTGGAGTTTTGCACCTATCAAATACACCTGCGGTGACTACAAAATTGCTGTATTCAAATTTAAGTGCAAGGTGGCTCTGTGAACAAAGCTGGCCTGCGCCAAAGTGAAAAAAACACCTATCTGAAATGTATACGGATAATAAAAGTGGAGTTTTGCACCTATCAAATACACCTGCGGTGACTACAAAATTGCTGTATTCAAATTTAAGTGCAAGGTGGCTCTGTGAAAAAAGCTGGCCTGCGCCAAAGTGAAAAAAACACCTATCTGAAATGTATACGGATAATAAAAGTGGAGTTTTGCACCTATCAAATACACCTGCGGTGACTACAAAATTGCTGTATTCAAATTTAAGTGCAAGGTGGCTCTGTGAACAAAGCTGGCCTGCGCCAACTTGAAAAAACCACCCATCTGAAATGTATACAGATAATAAAAGTGGAGTTTTGCACCTATCAAATACACCTGCGGTGACGACAAAATTGCTGTATTCCAATTTAAGTGCAAGGTGGGTCTATGAACAAAGTTGGCCTGCGCCAAAGTTAAAAATAGCAGCTATCTGAAATGTATACGGATAATAAAAGTGGAGTTTTGCACCTATCAAATACACCTGCGGTGACTACAAAATTGCTGTATTCAAATTTAAGTGCAAGGTGGCTCTATGAACAAAGCTGGCCTGCGCCAAAGTGAAAAAAACACCTATTTGAAATGTATACAGATAATAAAAGTGGAGTTTTGCACCTATCAAATACACCTGCGGTGACTACAAAATTGCTGTATTCAAATTTAAGTGCAAGGTGGCTCTGTGAACAAAGCTGGCCTGCGCCAAAGTGAAAAAAAAACACCTATCTGAAATGTATACGGATAATAAAAGTGGAGTTTTGCACCTATCAAATACACCTGCGGTGACTACAAAATTGCTGTATTCAAATTTAAGTTCAAGGTGGCTCTATGAACCAAGCTGGCCTGCGCCAAAGTGAAAAAAACACCTATCTGAAATGTATACGGATAATAAAAGTGGAGTTTTGCACCTATGAAATACACCTGCGGTGACTAAAAAAATTGCTATATTCAAATATAAGTGCAAGGTGGCTCTATGAACAAAGCTGGCCTGCGCCAAACTGAAAAAACACCTATCTGAAATGTATACGGATAAAAAAAGTGGAGTTTTGCACCTATGAAATACACCTGCGGTGACTACAAAATTGCTGTATTCAAATTTAAGTGCAAGGTGGCTCTGTGAACAAAGCTGGCCTGCGCCAATGTGAAAAAAACACCTATCTACAATGTATACGGATAATAAAAGTTGAAATTTTGCACCTATCAAATACACCTGCGGTTACTAGAAAAGATCTGTATCCTAATATAAGTACAGGCTGCACAACATACAAGTAATATTTCACCAAAAAACTGGCCAAAAAGTGTTAATAAAAACCCATTGCAATGCAGGTTCTAAACACAGTCTGGGCTGCACAATATCCACTCTCCTTTAAAGAGCCTGTCTGTCTGTCTGTGTTCGCCCGCCCTCCCCTCCCCCCTCACACACCTCTCAGCAGCTGTACAGCGCTAGATGCTTCTTTAAAATTCTCAGCCTGAGTAACTAGAGTAACTAAAATCTACAAATCTCTAATCTACCTAAGTTCTAATGTTCACAGCTAAAAGCATAGATGTCTGTGTCAAAGAAGAGAAAAGTTTGGCTGAGCTGTTTTGACAGAGACCGAGAAACACACTGAGGCAGAACAGGAAGGGCTGTTCTGTGTAAAACGAGGTCATGTGATTTTACCAACCAATCGCAACAATACACATCCCAGTCATGACGTCGCACACCCAGCTCACCCTGCTCTATTCTCTAAGCTGATTTGCTGGCCGCCAAAATGACAGGAAGCGCTGAAAATGGTGCGATATTAATAGATTATGCGCAGATTTTAACCTAAATTATGGCGTGATCGAAAAAATCCGATCAACATAAATACCGTTCCGATTTCAACTTTGTCGATAATAATCACTCAACTCTACTAAATAGTAATTTTAATTTACTTAATTTCATCTCGACATGGTAACAGCGGTATGATAACCCCTTAGCTGTGGCGATCTATTATGCTGCTGTGTGTACCTGACAGTCCGGAAGTGTTGTAATAAACACTTCTGGGCTGTCTGATGTCACCGTGTCCCACAATGCATTGCGGGACAGTTTGTGACAGTTTGCATAAAGTTTTTCTCTGTACTGATCTCTATTGTATCAGTAATCCTTAGATCAATGATACAAATCCCCTATGGGAAAAACTGAAAAAATAGGTGAAAAAGTACCAAAAAGTTTTTAAAAAAGTAAAACACAAACACAATAAAATCTTATTGCAAATACCAAAGTCAAATAGGTGTTCCTCCTATTCTGAGGCTTGTGGTTGAGCCAAATAGCGCACTAGGGCCACATATGAGATATCTCTAAAAACTTCAGAATCTGGGGAATTAATTTTAAGTTCATTCACAGGAACATCTACTATGTTCCTGTGAATAATGGATAAAAACTGAAAATGTGGAAAAAAAATCCAGTCTCTCTGTGCTTTTTTGCCTGTGATTCTTTCCCTGTTTCCTGGCTCTTTACCTGCAGTATTTGGATTTTGGACTCTGGCTTGGTTCCTCTGCAATTCTTCAGAATTTAGATTTGGTACTACATACTCTCCTGCCTTTATCCCATCTCATTTTAAGCATTCTTTCCCTTGTTCATTCTAAGGCCATGTTCACACGGCTTAAAATGGGCCGTATTTCGGTCCGTAATTAGGCGCCGAAGTGCGCCAATTACGGGCCGAAAACGGCCCATTCATTACGGTAATTCACAGTTCTCATAGAGAACTATGGATTACGTCTGCTCTCCCCGGGCGGGGAGATAATTGACATGTGAATTACCAGCGGCGTATACCCTGCTCAGTCCCCCGCTCCCGCCCCACCCCCGGTCACACGGCGTAATTGCGGGGCGTAATTACGCCCTGCAAATACACCGTGTGAACATAGCCTAACTGTCTGCCTATTGGCATTTGTTATTTGTACATCTCTCTGGTGGGACCTGGATCTCTTGCAGTCAAGTTCATCTGGCTTTGCAGCAGGCACTGATGAACACCAAAAGGTATCCTTAGACTCTGCCTCCCAGAAGGTGTTTGATTTCAGACACCAGTTTTAGAGAGGGATCTGTTTGTACCTGTTTGGGGTGTTTGGGGAAATACTTGTCTGGCAATTCCATTCTTGGTCTCATATCTTTTATGAACTACTAATTAAAACAAATTATGGAAGGGAAAAGCTGGGGATATGGTTAATTTTAATAGAAACCATTTTGTTGATAATCTGGCGAAATCTACGGCAGTGCCCCATACCCTATCTCAGCTGTATGCAGGACTCCGCTGTCCTTTTGAGGATCCAACATCAGGCATACTGTTTAAGAAATGGGAACGAGATTTCCCAGACACTGACATAGCCAAAGGGGTTTTAGAGGGGTGGAATCAGGTAAGAAAGGCCTTGGTTAATGAGGCATGGAGGGACACTTACTTTAGGTTAGCACAGAGAGCCATGTATGGGTTTAATATTCTACCTCACCCATCCTTCCCGGACCGGATTGTGGCGTGCCCGAAATGTACAAAACCTCTCACGGATCTAAGACACGGCATCTGGTCTTGTCCAGACACAAAGATTTTGGTCTGGATTTGTTCAGATGCTATGACATAAACTGTCTGTGACTATCCCAATAACCCCTCACGCGCTTTTGTTTCATGGTTTCCCGGAGGGGATGGGTGAGAGGAGACCAAGAAAGTGGTATAAACTCATACATATATTTCTAATGGCAGCCAAAAGATGTCTGTTACAGGAGTGGCTGAAGGCAAAAACTCCGTTGATGAAGATGGTGATTCAGACGGTGAGGGAGCATATGGTGCTGGATAAAATAGCAATGATTTATAACAAAGAAGCACAAACGGGGAAATTCTTTGAGGTTTGGGAACACTTTATTACAGCATTTATGACGAATGCAGACATTCACTCCTTTATGCAGCCATTCTCGGGGACAACGTGGTACTTGGAACATCAGATGGCAGGGACTCTAGTGAGACTCCAGATAAATAGTCAAAGGGCTGAGGTCTAAAAGTAAGAAGAGATGGCTTGCAAAACTTTGTTCTGCTCATCAACTTGTGCCACCTCCGCCTAAGATACACAGACTTACAGGTCGCTCCAGTTTGTTCTAATTAGTTTGATGTTATTAAAGTTATATAACTTGTATGAAATTATAGGTTTTATATGCCTTTCAAGCAACAAGTCAACTTTAAATGTCTAGTAACTTGGCACTGCATAATTTTACTCTTGTCATGTATCAGCCAGTACCTGATTGTCATCGTTTAATGTTTGTATTTAAAGAAAATTTATAAAAGAATAAAAATTATCATGATTAAAAAAAAAAAAAACAAGGTTGAGGCATAGTCTATTGATCAACTAGGCAATGTTTTCAGAATGTGTCCCCACATTCTTGAAACCATTAAATGTCCAGACATCTTAATTTTTATCAACAGCTCGGTTCAGTTAATTGTAGAAAGAATAGCAAAGGCAAAGTACTTGTTGATTTTTTTTTCTATAGGTTGTTCTCCTCATCAAACTAAAAAAAGGTCAGGGACATTGTGTTTTTTTAAGAGTTCACAGTACACTGCTTGTTGTCAATATTTAAGAAATATGATGTTGAAGAAACCATAAATGTTCTAGAACTGGGCAGAATGAAAACATGTTTGATGACAATCAACCTCATTTTAGGGCAAATATAATTCATTGCCTGATAGAGGTTATACCATCATGACAAAGCAAAGGAAATGTTAAGATGGTATAAAGGACAATGAAAGTGAAGAGAGGTTGTTCTTGGTGAATTTATGTTCCACTGCTGACTGCCTCTTCATTATTATCTTGTCAGTGATAACATATTGCAGCAAATACATTTGTAATGCTAATATAGTTTTATCATAAAATGTTGTTTCCAATTCACATATTACTCTTTTCCGTATTTACCTTTCCATCTTGACATTCACAATACAATGCTGGTATATGAAGACCTGTATGTTATTTATGAGCATGCAGCTATATTATGTGAAGATTTGTAATTATGTATTTGGGAAATACATTTCTAAAAGAGTTTGAAGTAAATAGTTGCATTGATTTGTGTACTGATGTGTAAAGCACAGATCATTGGAAAACTCATATCTGTAAAAACTCAATTTGCACCAAACTTCCAAAAACAAACTTGTTAAGCTCTCTTTTCCATTGTATCCAATATAAGGCAATTGTTAAAGGGAATCTGTCAGCTATGTTATGCTTCCTTAATGATTGGCAGCATGAAATAGTTGCAGATTAACCATTCCCAGCCTTTTGGTTTTTGCCTTGAAACTCTGTAGTGTTTTAGGGTAAAACACCTGCAAAAGTTTGGCCAGGTATGGGTAGAAGCCATCACTTGCAAGAGAAATGAGCCCGCTGTGCTTTTTTTCCCCCATCCCTTCAGTTAAACTGATAGCTCTCTCCCCATATCAGCAAAAAAGACAAACATGAGATAGAGCTGTCAGTTTACCTGGGTGGGCATAGACTCATCTCTCTCAGCCAGGATGGCTTCTGCCTATACCCAACCCAACTTCTTTGGTTGTTTTCCCTGAAATGTTGCAGCATTTCAGAATATGAACCACATGGTTGGGACCTTGTAACCAGCAGCTATTTCATGCTTCCTGTCATTTGGGTCGCATAAAGTAGCTGGCAGGTTCTCTTTTAGGAGCATTTCGTCCTGTAAATATTAACCCCTTACCAAGAGAGGACATTCTCATACTTCCTGGTGCTACTAATGATCTATATAGCGGGATTATTCAGTAATTCCTCTTCATAATAGGCTGGTGTCAGCTGTTTAATGCAGCTGACACCCACTGGTAACAGCAGGGAATAGAGACGGCTCAGTTTCTTACTGCGATTGGCACCCTTGTGCCGAGATTGGCACCCCCAAGCCTTAGGAAGACTTCTTTCACCGCCATGTACGCAATTCCATCACTTCCTGCCACCAACTTTGTACACCTTTTTGCATTGTTTTTGCAATACGTATCACACCCCTAGTAATCAAGTACCTTTGGGGGATTTACTGTTAATGTTACTTTTTTTTTCCAAAGTAAAAAATATCAAATCTAAATCGCCCCCCATTGCCATTTTACAAATAAAATAAATGAAGAAATAAAAAAAAGTTCAGATTTATTAAAATAGATCATCATTTATCCTGAATGCTAAACAACGTATAAAAGAAAAAATTCCAAACACAAAGATCACCTTTAGTAAATATTGGCATGCCATCTAGGCCTGAAGTGACTCCATCCTGTATTTTCTTAATCTTAATAATTTGTTTCTTTAAGAGATGATGAAGTTTTCACTCGAACAACAGTTTGTTGAGTTGTAGTAATATCTGTGTTAAGTAAGGATGAGCGATACTATCGACAAAAGTTGAATTCGGCATGGTCTTTACGTTTATCGGTGTTTTGCAATTATGCGATAGTTTACATGAATATCTTAAGGTTTACTATCGCGCCTTTTTTGCCATTTCCTGTAATTTTGGTGGCCAGCCAATCAGCTCAGAGTATAGAGGAGGTGTGGTGAATATACAACGTCAGCACAGGGCGTTGTATGGATCTCATTGGCTGCAAAAATCACATGACCTCGTTTTATGTATGCGACTCCATTTCCTGATCAGCTGCATTCGTTCACTATCTCACTACAGAGCAACACGTCGCTGCGAGCTGTCCCAATTGCTTTTTTCAAAGTTCAGAGACATAGTTTAACATCTTTTTTTATACAGAAAACCATCCTTGTTAGAGTAGCTGTCAAGCTTAGGATATAGCCAGATTAGAGAATTTTAGTTAATAGTTAGTTACAGACTTGTAAAGAGACCGAGTGCTGTCTGTAGCTGCGGGAGGTGAAAAGGGATGGGGGGAGTTTGTGCACCACAGCCTGTCCTGTGACTTCACAGTCAAATAGCAATGTTTTTTACTACTTTTTAGCCAGCAGACCTCCCAACTGAGGTGAAATTGTCCCTTTTGTTGTTGTATACAGTTCCATTGATGCGTTTCAGTTTTTCGCAAATAGCCCCCTTGTACGCAAATTTGGTTACAGATATTTTATTTTAACTGGTGTCTGTTCTCAGTGTTGGCAAAACACCATATTTGAGCCGTATAATGTACCAATAGTACTGATGGTCTCCGTGATTGTCAGTTTTGCGCAAATATGCCACTTGTATGCTAATTTGGTTACAGATATTTTATTTTAACTGGTGCCTGTTCTCAGCGGTGCAAAACCGCCATATCTAATCCATAGAAGTAGAAATTTCTCAAGCGCTTCCCATGTCTTGATTGTCTTCTGAGGATGGATCGAGGTCTTAGCTCAGACTTCCGCTTCTGCACTCTACTTCAGTCCGACTGTTTTCGTTGCTGCGTCATAAGGGCATTTTTGCCATGTTAATAGATGACTGCCCCAGCCCGGCCTCATGAAACCCCACTGTAATCCAGCCTGACTGAATTTGCGTGTTAATAGATGACACACCATCCTGGTTCAACACACCCACTGAAAGTCTCCCCTGTCACTGAACTCCGTGTTAATATTATGAGGCAGCCCTGGAATCAGGGACTTCAAATTTCTTAAAAAATAAGATTTTAAAAAAATTTAAATTTCTTTGGGGTTTTCGTGTCAAAAAAAGGGTTTCCCAGGGCTAAACAAAAATTGCAAAATTTTTGAGGTTTAAACATTTTCTGGGGGGATCATAGGGGTTTGGGCATTATTTGATCCCCGGGAGTCTGCCCCCAAATCACGAAGAAGGATTTGGGGGAAAAATAAAACCAATAATTGTTTGGCTGAATCATCAGAGTCAGATAGTGTTGAGCGATTGCTTTTGGCTATCAAATTTGATCGATAGTCGAAGTCGGCCGCTATCGTAAGGTTTTTCGATAGTGAGCATCGATTATGCGCGTGACCTTAAAAGTCATGGGAAGCAACAACACCCTTTATTATTACAAACCCCCAAAAAAGGCTGGAGAAGCTGAAATTAACTTTCCACAACAGCAAATGGATACGTGCTACATCTTAGGCAACACACTAGGTTAAAAAAGTCACAAAAAAAAGTCACAGACCATTTACATCCCGCTTGTACCACAGCCCGACCCTTAAACCTGCATCACCCACAAATAAAAAATGCCAGAAGGCATATGATTTTAACCATGTTACTTAAAATGGACATTTAATTCCCCCCCTCCTGGAAAGCGCATTAGCCCCAAACCTGCATGACCCCCACATTTAAAAATGCCGGGAAAAAAGGGTCTTTCAACCCCCATTTTAGTTATGGGCATTGATTACCCGTCCTGGGCCACAGCATGAGCCCCAAACCTGCAAGACCCCCCACTTTTAAAAAAAGCCGGGAAAAAAGGGGTCCCTTTTAACCACCATTTTTTTT